>JARKHS020029313.1:0-17900 GCA_030143305.2 Amblyomma americanum
CTGTCCGAAATAAGGTCTGCGATATAAGCCAAATCCTGGCCATAACACGCTAAAAAGAAGGGAACCGTGATTGTACGAATTTACTTAAGCAACTCACATAACGGCAAATGACCCGCTCTGTGGTGAAGGCGCCCCTGAACCTCCTTCAGCTTCATGCGTAACGCGTTACAATTAAACTGATTACTAGTAATAAAAACATTTTCAAATTTCGCAGTGCACTGTTTACTTTTTCTAATGTATAATGTTCTCGGTAATCCAGTTAGGCCGTGGTGGGGTCGCTGTTTTTAATATTTTTGGAGGGGCGTGGTGTGGTACAGTGGCGCAACAAAGTTATTCTACATTAATCATAGTCAAAGAGGGCGTCCGTAAGCATCACTAAACAGCATCGTGTACCAGGGGATAGCAGGGCTGGCATAATATATTTTTTTTAATTTCTTGTTATTTCTTCCATTCATATTAACCACCAGGACCAGTGGTCGATGCTGGCGTTAGCAGGGTTCTATTGTGCGTTGAGAGAAAAAACATCGCCAGGCGTTTAAGGGGCTATTCAATAAATTTATCGAGGTTACATAAAGCAGACAAGAGATTGGCATTCGATCACTCGTCACCCCAGTGCAAGAATTGTTAAGCTAGCATCAATAACAACGACGATAAGACGATTAAAAATTACGCTTCTCCTCTCCCCCTCAACTCGTACACCCGAAGCACAAAAAAAAAAGAAAACAGGTCTGGGACTGCGCCCCGCTTATGAACACGTCATCTGCTGACGTTTGGTTTGCAACTTCCGGTTGTCGCACCCGGCGCCCTAGCAGCGGCATCGGCAGCGTCTCCACGGTCTCTCCTCGCCCTTCTGGATTGCGCACGCGTCGGATTCCTTTGCTTGTCGTCTGTTGTTGCGGACGAAAAAGACACGGCGGCAGAGGTCAATTGAAACTATGCGTGAAGGCAGTGACCTGGCTCGCGCTTGCCTGAGGGGCTCGCGCGGCGGCACGAGCAGACGACTTTCACGGCTACCGGAAGTGTGCCCGTGACGTCGTGGCTGCCGTGGCTCCAGCGAATGATAGCGTGTGGGGGCCTGCCGACGTCAAGGAACTAGTCACGTTGCTAAAATCCTTCAGGCGCACAAAACGACTCTATCACAATGGATTGCCGAAGGTTTTAGAACAGACTGTTTTTAGATATGTGGATGCTTTTTAATTTTATTTCAAAGTGCACGGATTTTCTCGCCACTGTTAACCTTCATAGTCCGCTTATTTATTCAGTGCTTGCATAATCCCTTTAAGCATGACAACTGGGCTTGAATAAATAAAATTGGATAAATTTGTTTCTTCTACCGTTCTTTTTGGTTCTTAGCCTCCCGCGCTATATGGAGCACCGGAGGATGGTGTAGATTGCCTCCCGCGCTATGAAGCCTTTAGCGTAACTGTGAAAGATTGTGGACCCTGCTGAAGTGGGAGCCTTCCGGAGCTGATGAAACCTCTCGAGCGTGAGAAGTTACCGTGTCCGGAATTCACTCACATTGAAACTGTGAAGAGAGACAATCTCGCTCACGCTCAAGGACGGAGTGTCTGCAAGTACAATGCTTTACACGCTCCGTTTTCGGGGTCGTACGGCGTCAAGCCTTAGTTTTCATCCCAGGCAGGCCTCCGCTGTGTCTTCGTTGTAACTGTGTGGCCCATGTACGGCGTCAGTGTCGTACGCCTCGATGCACTCAGTGGTTACGCTTTGGTCACACAGTGCCTATTGTGTTATGAGTTATGCTGACAGGTTGCGCCAAGGCAACTGGCACATCAGGAAGAAGACTGGGCGTCAGAGACAAGGATACGTTATGGATGTGCAGCGTGGATGTTGAGTCAAGTGTCGGGTGAGCTCATCAGAGAACAGAAGATGGGCCAAAGGCTTCTGCACCGAATAACGGCAAGGGTCCGCCTGCAAAAGACGGACAAACAGGAATCCTCTTCTCCAGACCCAAAGCCACTGGGCCCGGGTCTGCCCGGGTCTACTACTTTGAGTCCGGTGCTTGCTGCTCAGGAGCCACTTGGTCACCCAACGATCACAGAGCCGAATGCCCAGAACACCCCTTCTGTAGAGTCAGTGGAAGCGCTTCAGCCAGTGAATGTGCGACATGCCTTCTGTCGCCGCGATGCCCCTTCGTCGCCGGAGTGCAGCACAGTGTGTCGCTGTGTCACCTGAACTTGTCAGCTTGAGTGCGTTCGGATGCCCCGTCGGCTGTCAGCGTGGTTGCGAGTGGCATGGTCCACTCGGCTTCATGGGTCGAACGGCCTTGGCTGTTCAGAAGAGGCGATGGACAACAGCGCACCTTTGAAGCGTCCTGCAGTGATGAGGTGTAATGGCGATGTGCGATGGCGATGTACCTCAGAAGGCAGGTGGCATGGGAATGGTGACCTAAGGTCACCTCAAAATGTAGGGCGATTTCTGCCGCTACAGGCCGCCGATTTGCAGGCCGATCTGGCCCAGTAGCCAGCCTTCAATAAGACAAGCAACAAAAATGGCGGGCGTCACAGCATTCCAGGTCGCTTCCCTTAACATTAGGGGTTTGCGTAATCGTCGAAGGCAACATCGTTACGGCATCTTTTAAACTAATGGGGAGTGTGAGGCCATCCATGAAACCAAACTGTCCTCTAGGACAGCTGTCCGAGCCTTTTTTTGTCACAATTCAATGTTATCGTTACTCACTCGAGAGGCTTATCAGGTGGGTGCATGCTATTCCTGGCCAACACACTGGGGGATTACTGCCGTGTCGTATGGCACAGATGATGACGGGCGACTTATCTGCTGTGACCTCGCAATCTCGGGTGTACAGTGGCGAATTGTTTGTGTTTATGCCCCTGTAAAGCAGAGTGATAAAAGTCTATTTTTCCTGTCATTAGTTGACCATTTGTCCGCGGATCGTAAAATTATGCTGTTGGGTGATTTAAATTGTGTTTGTAGGGATGAAGACCGAGCAGTGTTAAGTAAGCGATATGACCCCAGTGCTGCTTTACTCACTGATTTGGCATGCGAATACAACCTGATGGATGTTGGGCAAGATAAGGGACATAACATCCATTTCACTCATTTTCAGTGCTCCTCTAGGGCTCGGCTTGACAGGATTTACGTTTCAGCAGACTTGTTATCCAGCGTTTTTCGTTACTGGGTGCGGCCCATATTCTTCAGTGATCACTGCATGGTGTCTCTTCAGATAGCAGGTACAGTCGGCGCATACTCCATCCTCGATGGGAGCTATGGAAGCTGAGTAGCTGCCTGCTCTCAGATGAGATCTCCAAACGTGCTGTATCTGATTGCTTGAAAGACACGTGGTCAAGCGGTGACCTCTCAGTTTTGCAAAAATGGGACTTATTTAAACAAGAAACAAAAGCATTGTTATTGAAGTCTCAGAATAATAATAATAATAATAATAATAATAATAATAATAATAATAATAATAATAATAATAATAATAATAATAATGTGAAGAAGATGATGACCCAGACAAAGCAGATGACTCGTGAAAACGAAGAAGATGGCCCTGCGCGTCAGCCGTATTGCTATCGCCACGTGTGTCTGTGCCCGACCTGGTTGCCCTCGGATTGTTCTCGCCGCTGCTCCCTTCCTCCCAGCTCTTTTAAATAAACCCCCGCCTTACATTTGGTGGAGGTGCCGGGTAACAGCCCTGGAATTGCGCAACCGTACTCTCCCGCCACCTGCGATGCCTCACGACGTTCAACATCAAGCCGTGCAAGTGGGCCCAGCTGTTACCTGCGCCGGCTCCCTTCGCCAACGGGACCCGGCCATCTTCAGTGGGACCGATGAGCAGGATGTCGAAGATTGGCTCACGTCTTACGAGAGGGTGAGCCTTTACAACAAATGGGACGATGCCACCAAACTAAATAACGTAATTTTTTATCTCACCGGCGTGGCTAACCTGTGGTATCGGAACCACGAGGTGGACATTCGCACCTGGTCTGCTTTCAAGACAACCTTCTCCGAAGTGTTTGGTCGTCCTGCTGTTCGGAAACTCCGCGCCGAACAACGCTTGCGTGAACGGTCTCAGCAGGTCGGCGAAAGCTTTACCAGTTACATCGAAGACGTCATTGACCTATGCAAGCGTGTCAACCTCAACATGTCAGAAGCTGACAAGATTAAACACATTTTGAAGGGTGTTGACGACGACGCCTTTCAGATGCTGGTAGCGCGCGACTTGCGCACCGTTGCTGAAGTCGTCACCCTCTGCCAAAGCTTCGAGGAGCTGCGGAAGCAGAGGCTCCTGACTCGACAGCACCCTCGACAGGTTGAGTCGCTTGCTGGACTGACACCAGCACCTGACACCTCATCGCTGCTGCAACAAATCAGACTTTGTTCGGGAAGAAGTGGCGCGTCAGCTTTCTCTTCTGCCGAACCCTACAGGGCAAGCTCCAGATTTGGCTCCGGCCCTTCGACACGCCATCCAAGAGCAGGTTGCCGAGGCTCTTCCGCCCGCCCATCCGCCACCACCTGTCGCCGCTCCGCTGACATACGCGGACGTTGTCGCCCAGACGCCGCCCCCTATGGCCGCTCCGCTGACATACGCGGACGTCGTCGCCAGACCTCGACCGCCTACCTATGCTTTGCCTCCAACACCTGCGCGAGCGGTGGCTCCTTCTCTTCGGCCGGCTCCGCGAGTCAGCAATCCCTGGCGCACCATCGACAACCGGCCTATCTGCTACAATTGCGGCTTGCCTGGTCATGTGGCCCGGCTTTGCCGCCGCCGTCTCCCAGTCTACGCGCCACCTCCTCCAGCTCCCGCGTACTGGCCTTCCACGAGTCAGTACTCCGGATCTGCTGAGCCGCCGTCTAGTCGTCCTTTTTCTCCTGACCGTTCAGCCCTTTCTAGACGCCGTTCACCTTCACCGAGGCGCCGCTCCGTTTCTCCTATGCGACGTCGCCCCAATCTCCCTCAGGAGGAAAACTAGGTGCCGCAGTTCCTGAGGCGAGAACTGCGTCCCCGTCGAACTTTCCAAGGCCTCACATATCCCCTGCTAATCTGATCGAAATTTCTGTCGAGGGCATTACTGTCTTGGCCCTTGTGGACACCGGTGCTGCGATTTCTGTTATGGACGAAAAGTTTTGTAGTTCGTTGAAGAAGGTAAAGACGCCGATTGCTGGACTGTCGCTGCGTACGGCCAGCGCTGAGCACATCAAGCCGTCCGCAGCGTGTACCGCTCGAGTTGTGATTCAGGACTCCCTCTACACGATAGAATTCGTCGTGCTGCCTTCCTGTTCCCATCCTGTTATTCTGGGCTGGGATTTCCTTTCCGTCCATGAAGCTATCATCGACTGTGCTCGAGCGGAAGTCGGGTTCTCTTCTCTGCCCAATCCTTTTCTGGACGCTACTCCTCCTGTTGCCTGTGTTAAAGCCCTCGCCGCCGAAGACATCGACATTCCCCCGTGCTCTTCCGTTCTTGTACACTTGTCTTGCGACTCTATCGGTGACGACACTGTCCTCTTTACTCCAGGCCATACTTTTCTGCACCGCAAGTGTCTCCCTCTGCCATACGCCGTACTGACTGTGTCCGCTGGCCTTTCGATACTTTTGGTTTCTAACCCGTTTTCCTGCCCTACCGCTCTGCGCCTTGGTGAATGCCTCGGCAGTGTGCAGCCCATCGCATCTCTGCTCATCCGCGAGGAGACCGACGATACACCGCTCCTCGCCATGAACGCGCTCAGCCCTCCTGCCTCTACGCCAGATCGCTCTTCTACCGAATTGTTCTTGCGCTCCATCGACGCCGATCTTCCCCCGCCGCACAGAACACAGCTTCTCGACCTCCTTCATCAATTTCGCTCCTCCTTCGACGCTCACCAGACTTCCTTGGGCCGAACTTCCACCGTCACCCATCGCATCGACACTGGTGCCCACGCGCCGCTGCGGCAGCGCCCCTATCGTGTGTCTCCAACCGAGCGCCAGACTATTACAGAGCAAGTCGACCAAATGCTTCAAAACGGCGTCATTCAGCCCTCAAGTAGCCCTTGGGCATCGCCTGTTGTCCTTGTGAAAAAGAAAGATGGCTCCATACGCTTCTGTGTCGATTACCGCCGCCTTAATAAGATAACGCGCAAGGATGTGTATCCGCTCCCCCGCATAGATGACGCTCTGGACTGTTTGCAAGGGGCGGAGCTCTTTTCCTCCCTCGATTTACGTTCTGGGTACTGGCAGGTACCCATGGAAGCGGCCGATCGTCCCAAAACTGCTTTTGTGACACCCGACGGATTGTATGAATTTACTGTGATGCCATTCGGCCTTTGTAATGCCCCTGCAACCTTCGAACGGATGATGGACACCATTTTGCGTGGACTCAAGTGGAAAATGTGTCTATGCTATCTCGACGACATTGTCGTCTTTTCCCCCGACTTTGAAACCCATCTATCCCGCCTGAAGCACGTTTTGACCTGCCTTTCTGACGCTGGCCTGCAGCTCAACTTGAAGAAATGCCGTTTTGCTGCGCGTCAGCTGACAATTTTAGGACACGTTGTCTCTAAGCAAGGCGTTCGTCCCGACCCAGCTAAACTTCGCGCTGTCGCAGACTTTCCCAAACCCACTTCCATCAAAGACTTGCGCAGCTTCTTAGGTCTGTGCTCTTACTTTCGGAGGTTTATTCGCAACTTTGCTTCGATTGCTGCGCCTTTAACACAACTGTCCGGCAGTTCCGACTTATCGATGTGGTCTCCGGCGTGCGACGATGCGTATAACACCTTGCGCCGCCTCCTCACAGCGCCGCCCATACTGCGCCATTTCGACTCGACCGCTCCTACCGAGGTCCACACGGACGCCAGTGGTGTCGGCCTCGGCGCCGTACTCGCCCAGCGCATCTGTGGTTTTGATGAATACGTTGTTGCCTACGCAAGCCGCACACTTACGAAGGCTGAAACTAATTACTCCGTAAGCGAAAAAGAGTGTTTGGCCATCGTATGGGCCCTTGCCAAATTCCGCCCGTACCTCTATGGCCGCTCTTTTGACGTTGTGACGGACCATCATGCGCTTTGTTGGCTTTCTTCCTTGAAAGACCCATCCGGCCGCCTTGCCAGGTGGGCTCTTCGTCTGCAAGAATATGACATCCGCGTGGTCTATCGTTCCGGCCGCAAGCATCAAGACGCTGATGCCCTGTCCCGCTGCCCACTTCCAGCCGAGATCGCCAGCCTTTCCACCTCTGACGTCTCCCCGTCGTCCCTTCACATTAGCGACATGCCCTCAGCGCAACGTACTGACCCCTGGATCGCTTCTCTTCTCGACTTTCTCTCCAACCCCACGGCTGCTTCTCCATCCCGTGCTCTCCGCCGCCATGCTTCCCACTTCGTGATTCGCGATAACCTCCTCTATCGCCGGAACTACAGCACCGACGGCCGCAAGTGGTTACTCGTTATTCCTCGCCACCTGCGCACGAACATATGCGCCTATTTCCACGCTGACCCACAATCCGGTCACGCGGGAGTTTTCAAGACATACACCCGCATCCGGCTGCGCTATTACTGGCGCGGCATGTACACCTTCGTACTTAAATACGTACGCGCCTGTCTCGCCTGTCAACGTCGCAAGCCATCTCCTCATCGTTCTGCTGGAGAGTTGCAGCCACTCCCTTGCCCACCACGCCCTTTCGACCGTATCGGAATTGATTTCTACGGCCCGCTTCCGTACACTGCGGCCGGCAACCGTTGGGCTATCGTTGCGGTTGATCATCTCACGAGATATGCCGAAACCGCCGCTCTTCCGTCTGCCACAGCGACAGACGTTGCCTCCTTCCTTTTGCAACGTTTCGTCCTTCGTCACGGTGCACCTCGTGAACTGCTTAGCGACCGCGGACGCGCCTTTTTGTCCGATGTCGTCACCGCCCTGCTCCGCCAGTGCAACATAATCCATCGTACCACCTCCGCCTATCATCCGCAGACCAACGGCCTCACCGAGCGATTTAACCGCACCCTCGGGGACATGCTCTCTATGTACGTCGCATCCAACCACTCGAATTGGGATCTCATCCTCCCTTATGTGACTTTCGCCTACAACACCGCCCAGCAGTCTACTACTGGCTTCTCTCCCTTCTTTCTTCTTTACGGCCGTCATCCATCTGCTACCATAGACACCATTCTGCCTTACCAACCTGACGCCTCCGAATATACCCCTGTTTCCGAAGCCGCGCAACACGCAGAAGATTGTCGCCAAATCGCCCGGTCACTCACAACTGACGCCCAGTCTCGCCAGAAATTCCGCCACGACAACGCTCACACCACATCGCACTTCTCTCCTGGTGCGCTTGTGTGGCTCTGGATACCATCAAGTACTCCTGGACTCTCCTCGAAATTTCTCGCCAAGTATCACGGCCCCTACCGTGTCCTGGAGCGCACATCTCCCGTTAATTACGTCGTCGAACCCCTCACGCCATCTCCCGATCTCCGCCGCCCGGCCGCGAGACAGTTCACATCCAGCGTCTCAAGCCTTACTACAACCCCTCCATATTGCAGTCGCCGTAAGTCGCCAGGATGGCTCCTCTTCGCCCCGGGGGTGATTGTGAAGAAGATGATGACCCAGACAAAGCAGATGACTCGTGAAAACGAAGAAGATGGCCCTGCGCGTCAGCCGTATCGCTATCGCCACGTGTGTCTGTGCCCGACCTGGTTGCCCTCGGATTGTTCTCGCCGCTGCTCCCTTCCTCCCAGCTCTTTTAAATAAACCCCCGCCTTACAATAATAATAATAATAATAATAATAATAATAATAATAATAATAATAATAATAATTGGTTTTGGGGGAAAGGAAATGGCGCAGTATCTGTCTCATATATCGGCGCACACCTGAACCGCGCCGTAAGGGAAGAGATAAAGGAGGGAGTGAAAGTAGAAAGGAAGAAAGAGGTGCCGTAGGAGGGCTTCGGAATAATTTCGACCACCTGGGGATTTTTAACGTGCACTGACGTCGCACAGCACACGGGCGCCTTAGCGTTTTGCCTCCATAAAGACGCAGCCGCCGCGGTCGGGTTCGAACCGGGAATTCCGGATCAGTAGTCGAGCGCCCTAACCTAGCTTTTTTGAAGAGACATCACCTTCGAGAGCTCGGCCGTTCTTTAGTTGAGCTACATGAGTTAGAGAGGATTATCCCGGGTGCCTATGTAGAAGATATCACTGCCGTAAGAGCAAAGCTTCAGCAGTTTGAAACAGAAAGATACAAATGGGCCTTGGCAAGATCTAGGTTCCATAGATTTCTGGGTGAGCAACCATCTCGTCGGGCCCTGAGTGATGAAAGGCCGATTGCTCTAGCTAAAGAAATATTGGAAATTCAGTATGGTGGTTGCACATACAGCGATGGTCCTGGTATTATTGAGGCTTTGACTATTCTCGGAAGCTGTTTGGTGGTTGTGCGGGCACAAACGTGACATCTGATTACAGTCAGTTTATTCGAAGCCATGCCCCGGCTTGACGATGAGCAGCGTGCTGTAGTGGAGGGGCCTATTACTTTGGACGAAATTAAATCTGCTATTTCTGACCTGGCGGCTCAGAAATCTCCTGGGCCCGATGGCATTACTAGCGAGTTCTATAAACCATTTTCCACTTGCCTAGCGCCTGTCTTGATGGAGGTTTTCCAGGCTTCTTACGATGTTGGTTTTTTGCCCCCACTTTCTGTTCTGGGCATCATAAATTAATTCCAAAAAGCACAGATTCGAATCCGTTGAAAACAGTTGAGGGATATCGGCACTTTCCCTCTGTAATGTAGATTACGAACTTTTTGCAAAGGTTCTTTGCGATCGTCTGCAGCTAGTTGTCGCTCACTTAATAGGCACGCATCAGGTCTGCGGTATCAGAGGCCGCAGCATCCAAACCCAAATTCATATTGCACGTTCAGTAGTGGAGACAATATCAGATGAGATCGGACAAGAACCTCTAATTCAGATTGACCTTGCAAGCCGTTTGATAAAGTTCGTCACGGTTTCTTGTTTGCGGCCTTAGAGCATGCAAATATTGGAGAGGTTTTGCTTAGGGGCATAAGAATGTGTTATAAGGAGTTTTATACAAGGCTAATTGTTAACCAAGAGCTAACCAAATTTATTCCACTGAAATTATCTGTTCGCCAAGGCTGTCCCTTACCCCCTTTGTTGCTTGTCCTATATCTTGAACCCCTTTGCCTCAGTATTATTATCTGCACATCTATCCGTGGTTTCTCCTTGGCGCAGTGTGAAATTTAGATTTTAGCCTTTTCAGGTGATGTCGCCCTCTTTTGCTCTAACAAAAAGAGTGTGTTTGAGGCATTGCATTTGACTGAACAGTTTTGTGAGGCATCAGGTGTGGCTTTTAATCTAGATAAATCCAAAGGGTTTTAGTTGGGCCATTGGGGTACAACGCCAGGTCACTATGGTGGCATAAGCTGGGTCTCCGGGCCCCTTCACTACCTAGGGGTTCCTCTTCACCAAATGCGCAACACTGGAGCCTACTGGGATTCTCAGATAGTACCCATGAGGCGACAAACCCAGGCTTGGATGGGTAGGGAACTATCAGTGTTTGCTCGGGCTCAAGTCTGCGAAGTTTTTTTATTTGCAAAACTTGCCTATGTGCTGCAGGTTCTCCATTGTGCGAGGAAGAAAGTGGAGGTGATGCACAGGATATTTGCTACATTCGTATGGCGTTCCCAATGGGAACCCATGCGTCGCGACAACCGATTTCTTTCTCTAGAGTCTGGTGTAATCGGCCTTGTTCATTTATTCGTGCATCAGCTTGTATTTAGTTTTTTTTCTTTTTCAAATCGTCAAACCACCGTGTTTTAGTAGCCGTGCTTATTAGGCGTCTCAGTGCTCATTTGCCTTTCCTATTCGCACCGACGGTACACACTCGTGAGGGGCCTTCATGGTGATTCCTTAAGGAAGTTGCTGACACCTTCCATTTCCTCAATGTGCGCTTTTCTTTAGACTACCTGTAAAGCCTCTCCAGAAGGCATATGACTCAGACACTTACAGAGTACTTGTTCCCTGTACCTTTGTATCGGCAACCTTTTCTGGAGTTCCTTGACACCACTGTTTTAAAACGTGTTAGGCGAATGTGCATTTCTTCTGCCGCGAAAACATTCTTTTTTAAGCTGCACACGTCAACGCTGCCTGTGAAGGCATGGCTCCATGCTAAGGAGATGCTTGGGCCATGGTCAGTGAATTGTCGCCTGTACTATACATCAGAGACAATTGACCATCTTTTTGTTCTGTGTATTGATGCTATCTTCTTCTAGGACATTTTACAACGAACAATTAAGAAGGACATTGACATTACACCCTACAGTTTTCGTTTTTTGCCCGCGGAGAAAAACAGTGCTGTGCCATATGATCTATTTATGTTGCTGGCACTATTTAGTCTCTGGAAGAGCCGCATGATGGACCGCCACGCCGAATCACCACGCTCGTCGAAATCTTTGTTTCGTGAACAATGCGCTTTGGTGCGGGGAGTGTATGCTGCCCTGCAAGAGCTGCCTAGCTGGCTCCCCTATCTGGATGCATGTGTGTGCCTCCCAGACTTTTGATGTTTTGGATGGAGGGTTCATGCAGGGGTAAGGTGGCCTGGTGTTTTGTGGCGTAAGCGTGCTTAGACTTTTCTTTTCGGCACTATTTCCATGCAATAACGAAACAAAAAGCACAGCGTTGCGTAGTGGTTAGTGAACTCGCTTTACACGCGGAAGACTTAGGTTCGATTCCCACTGAATGCTCGATTTTGTATTTATTTATTTTTAATTTAAATCACAGTTTCTTTCAGTGCAAACAAGCCGTACTACCTAAAAAAAAAGCCAACCAAAACCGAGACTGAAGTTTGTGCAGCGCCGCCTTGCTGCTGCCGTGGACTTCACCTTGTCAAAATATAACGGCCTGAATCTCCGTGCCACTCCACCCCAATTTTGAATGCGCGTTTAGATCACACTCTACGCTACTCTCCAAGCTCCGATCTGCGCTTTTAGCAGATAAGTAAGACAAACACGCCCTTCAAACAGTTCCGGGAATTGTTTCGTTCAGCTTGACGGCTGCGAGCAGCACAGAGTGCGTCACGCAGACGTGCGCTGTCACTGAACGAAGTTTTCGTCTGCGAGATGACTGTAGTGTTTTCATTCAGCTTGTGAAAGAGGGAAAGTAAAGCACAACTGGATCAGCTCAGACTTGGCGGCGGCGCACTTCACACAATGCAGCGAACGTCGCGTTGTCAAGGGCCCTACAACCACCAGTTAGACATATGTCAGTCGATGGATGCGCGAGCTGCATGATTGCGAAGCACGGACGGCTAGGTCATTGACGAAGTGGGCACGCTTCGTTCTAGTCACTGCAGTATGAGTGAACTCATTGTGGTGTTCAGTAATGGGAGATTAATATGGTAATTATTTAAGGACAATTGTTTCAAAGCAGAAAGCCTTCTGCACTTTGTGAGTGCCAAGACACCATCTGCCCACCCTCTCTCTACCGTGTAAACATAAATGCTGCCGCATTACGTTCCACCTTCGAGTTGTTGTCGATCTAGTCAGCGACCTTAGAGCTGCAGGTTACAGTGGCTCAATAGCAGTGCCCGTGGTTCCACTAGGACTGCAGTCGACACGTGGCCCTGCTTGCCGTTCCCGTGGGGTTAACTATCACTCAGGACCTTCGGCTGCCCAGGGATCCAGGGAGAACCTGCGTGTGAGAGACATGATGAAGACGATTAGAGCGAAGGTGGCGAGAAAAGGAGAACGGCGTCCGGCGGCCAGCCGTGTTGCCCTCAAGAGCGGTATTTGCTTGACATCTTGTTCCACGCCGTGTTCCCTGCTCCACATGAAACCTGTCCACCTAACGCTATATTAAAATGTTTCTTTCATGCAGTTTTGTTTCAGCAGTGAAGCGCGGTGGTTTGCGTTGGAACAAGTAAATTTAGTGCTCACGTAACATCTACAAAGAGCTGCAATGACTCCTTTGCGGTTTTGTTAACCTGTGCCTCTAGCCTTCCCGGTGAGCCGGAATGCGAGCGACTGAACAAAGAGCGATTGCAGTTTCTTTATGTATTCGTGACAGCAATCATAGTCTGTTTGCCGGGTACCTGTAGTTGATTACCACGTAGTTAATTATATTTACCAACGTATGAGAAAATGCGAGACGCAAAAATTTTGTTCTTTCCCCCTTTTAAGGTGCAGTTGTGGAGTTTTGGGGGCTCAAGCCTCCTATTGACTGTACACTGGAAGGAAATAAGGATTCTTTATGTACAACATTTTTAAGTTAAGAAAAAAGAAGAATATCTACTCTAGCCCATTTTTCTTTCATTTATACTTCACACATCTATACGCTCTCATTATAGCCTGATGTGCGGAGGTGATCTTACGTCTGAATTACTGCAGTCTTTTTCTTCATGCAGTTAAGTGTATAACTGCGCCCATATTTTTGAATAAAGCTATCCTTGTTGCATACGCTGCACTGCAGTCAGGTAAGGCAACTTGATTGCACTTCTGAGTTCACTTATACTTCCACAGTGACTAGAACGAAGTGTGCTCACTTTCTCTATCACCTAGCCGTCCATGCTTTGCAATCATGCAGCTCGCGCATCCATCGACTGACATATGTCTAACTGGTGGTTGTAGGACCCTTGACAACGCAACGTTCGCTGCATTGTGTGAAGTGCGCCGCCGACAAGTCTGAGCTGATACAGTTGTGCTTTACTTTCCCTCTTTCACAAGCTGAATGAAAACACTACAGTCATCTCGCAGACGAAAACTTCGTTCAGTGACAGCGCACGTCTGCGTGACGCACTCTGTGCAGCTGGCATACGCCATGTTGAACGAAACAATTCCCAGCACTGCTTGAAGGGCGTGTTTGTATTACTGAACTGCTAAAAGCACAGATCGGAGCTTGGAGAGTAACGTCGGTTGTGCTCTAAACGCGCATTCGAAATTGGCGCTGCGTGGCACGGAGATTCAGGCCGTTATATTTTGACTGCCGAAGTATTTTGACAAGGTGAAGTTCACGGCAAGCCCCGCCGCGGTGGCTCAGTGGTTAGGGCCGTTGTACGATCGTTTTGGAGCGCCTTCCGCCTCGTCCGTTTCGCGAGCGGAGCTGGCGGATCCGCCTCGTTCGGCGAACGGATGGAAAGTTGGTGAACTTCAACTTTCTGGCGGACGAGCGCATCCGGCCGGGGACCGGATTGCAGCTATTGGCTGCTTTTCCCGTGACGTCAGTGACGTCCGAGCCCCTCCTCCCTCCGCCTCGGTTCTGCTCTGCCCCGGCCTGCCGGGGCAAGATGGCCATCCGTCGACTGAACTGGGGAGCGCGGCCTGGGCAGTGGCAGCGATGGTGGTGGTGGTGGTGGTTGTTGCTATGAAGGGGGGGAGGGGGATCTGGTCTCGACGCATGTCGTTCCTTTGGGCATCACTCTTGGGGAGCGGAGGGGGGGGGGGGGGGGCGCCTATGCATCGGTCCCTCGCGAGCACGCGAGGGAGAGAACGCAGCTTCGCATTTCTTTTCCCAGCGCGAACTTGAAAAAAAAAGAAAAGGGAAAAAAAAGGAGAGAAAAAGTAAAGGGAATGTGGAATTCAAAGTGAATACCTTTTCTGTTTTGGGGCGGTCATTTTCGCAAAATACTTAATTTTGTAGGTGTGGCTGAGCAGGTCGGTGCACGCAACTCTGTTGGCGAAATAGTTGGCATTTCGTTTCGTTCTTCGCTGCATAAGAATTGCAATATTTTTTATTTCAGCATAAAATGAAGTGCCCATAAGGCGATACGCGAGGCTGAAGAGAAAAACTAAGACACTCACGAAATGCGCCTAGCAGCTGCTCGCTTATGGCTAACGGAAAAATGATCTAAAGTTAATCTACCACTGAGATAAACGGCTGGTGTTTTTATTTTAATGCCGATCACAGCGTACGCGTATCCCCAAAACGATGAATGTGCAGAGCCGTCGCTGATATGCAAATGCTCATTCAAGTGCAAGCAGACATTTCGACTACTTTTACTTTTAGTAATTGTTTAGATGTAGTTAAGTAACTTCGGAAATTAAGCCGGGCATCACACGCCGGAACAATAAGCCGATCATTGCCCTTGTCTCACATGCGTCTGCATAACGCAGCTGTTGATGTCAGTCTCCAAAACAATATTTCGCATTCCCGGACTGGACTGGCGCAGGGCTTTACTGGCAAAAAAAGTGTTTCGTTTCTAACGAGGAGGGGTGCATAGACACATTTTTTCTTATATTGGAATATTTGGCTATAACAATCACGCATCTACAGGCTTGCTATTAACGTTTTGGTATCGTCAACTGGCCGATGCGAGCGATGGAAAACTTACAAGACACTGAAGGGATAGACCATCACCTTCAACATTTCCATTAGAGTACCGTGCATTTTACCAATATTAATTTTTCCCCAAGAATACAGGACATGTCCGGAATATCTATAATTCTAATGGCAGCTCTTGGCCATTGCTGTTCATAGAAATATTGTGGCAGCCCTCGACGCAACAATACGTTTCTGCACTCTTTGAACGTCGCGGAATTCCAGCCCTGATGCACAACGAGCCGGCAAACTTTTTTTTTTTGTGTGTGTGTGTGTGTGTGTGTGTGTGTGTGTGTGTGTGTGTGTGTGTGTGTGTGTGTGTGTGTGTGCGTGCGTGCACTTGCGAGCAGGAATGCACCTTGCTACATTTCTGCTGGGGACATGTCGTTTGACCCTTCAGTGGCCCCAAGAAAAAAAAAGTGTGCCCCTGAGAACCGACCTGCGGAATCTTTCCCACGTTCTTAAGAGGAGGAGGGGGGGGGGGGTGCATGGCCTTCTGCTTTGGGTGGACACGTGCAGCTTGGGGCGAAGTAGCCGCAGACCTCCGAATTCTCGTCGCACATTCCCACGGTGCCTCCGCGTGCTATGTGCTGCAGGTGTCATTTTTCGGATCTGTGCCTCGCATTGAATTGCGAGCGTCCCAAGTCGGAATGAACGCTCTGGGCACCGAGGACAAGGCTCATCCAGTCGCTCGACAATAGTCTATGAGCTATTAATTTCTGACTGTTTGCTCTTTTCTAAGTTATGTAAATAAGTTTCTTCAAACTGCCAGTAAACCCACGTGTTTTGCGTTTTCCCAAACCTTCAAGTTCAATCTTTCCTCAGCCCGACCCGGTTTCGAGAGAGCCCCTGCACCATGACAACATGCACACAATGAAAGAGAGAGTGCAGGGACTCCGGAACTTTTCTTTGGTATGGGGGGAGGGGGGAGACTTCCAGCTTATTTTGTTATTTATTTAATGCTCATTTACATGAGTTTTATATTTTTTATTTTTATTATTTTCCAATGTTGAAAGGTTGATGAAAACTGTCACGTTGGGGTGACGCCACTCCAGCAGTAACGAAAGCCACGAAAAGGATTCCAAAAGGAACTGTCCTGAATGTCTCTGGGCGGTCATCGAACTGATTGCCTGCAGTTCTTGGCCGCGCTTAATTCAAAGCTGGCGAGGAACCTTCGAGACAAAGAACCAACAGCAACTACAACAACCTGGAAAAATGTGGAAGCATTTGCACGTGGCCACGATCAATGGAAATTAGTGTGCCGGCGGTTTTGAATGCGACCGATTAAATGGTGCAAAGATTCGTGGCAATCTAAAACGAACTGAAATGCGCATCTTTATAGATGTGCGCGTGAGGAGTGTTCAATTGATGAAAAACAGTTTGTACATAGTTTGCTTAAATTCTGGTCACCATGATCATGTACACGGGTCAGACAGTGGACTTCTAATGGAGCATGACTGGTTTAGGTTACTTGTGTACGAAATGCTTTACAACTGGCAGCTCAGCCCCACTGTGCTTTGCATTAAAATAGTCCTAGAACTGAAGTGTTTCAATTCTCAGCAATCTGATCCAAGTGCAAGCAACTGGAGACTGGGTGGGGGGCGCTGCCCCCTCTAGAAAAATGTCGGTGTGGCCTCCCCCTTGGGATACGGGAGCCCGTTTCGGCGCGTGGAGCGATGCTGGCGGTGCGCTCGCGCCGGCTAGGTTGCCACCAGCCGGAGAAGGCTATTGGACAGACGGATATGCCCGGCGCGCCAATCGGCATGCTGGGACCATCCGCCTGGCTCGCAAGCGCCAAAGTGATCGTACAACACCTTTCCGCCTCACGTCCGCCTGGCGGCCGAAAACTGGCGGACCGCTCCCGAAACGGACGAGGCGGAAGGCGCTCCAAAACGATCGTACAACGGCCCTTAGGGCGCTCGACTACTGATCCGGAGTTCCCGGGTTCGAACCCGACCGCGGCGGCTGCGTTTTTATGGAGGAAAAACGCTAAGGCGCCCGTGTGCTGTGCGATGTCAGTGCACGTTAAAGATCCCCAGGTGGTCGAAATTATGCCGGAGCCCTCCACTACGGCACCTATTCTTCCTTTCTTCTTTCACTCCCTCCTTTATCCCTTCCCTTACGGCGCGGTTCAGGTGTCCAAAGATATATGAGACAGATACTGCGCCATTTCCTTTCCCCAAAAAACCAATTATTATTAAGTTCACGGCAGCAGCAAGGCGGCGCTGCACAAACTTCAGTTTCAGTTTTGGTTGGCTTTTTTTTTAGGTAGCCACGGCCTTGTTTGCACTGAAATAAACTGTGTTATAAATTAAAATAAATATGGGAAAAGAAAACAGGGGTGGGAATCGAACCTTAGTCTTCCGCGTCCGATGCGAGTTCACGAACCACTACGCTACGCAACGCGCGAGGTATGTTGCTTCTAAAAAAGCACCTAGGGTAGGATAACTTTTGCAGCGCTGCAAGCAGAAAAAACCCTTTTTTTGCTTCTATTTTGATACACAGGCGGCGTAGGCGTTTGGCACACTCTCTCTCTCTTCTAGTTCACTCTAGTATCGAGCATAGCGGTCGTATTTAGCTTCGTGTTTCGTCAATTATTATATTCAGAAAAACTCGGTCGTCGT
Source organism: Amblyomma americanum (assembly GCA_030143305.2). Classification (NCBI taxonomy): domain Eukaryota; kingdom Metazoa; phylum Arthropoda; class Arachnida; order Ixodida; family Ixodidae; genus Amblyomma; species Amblyomma americanum. The sequence goes on from JARKHS020029313.1 coordinate 17,896, forward strand.
TGGTA
>JARKHS020029314.1:0-32067 GCA_030143305.2 Amblyomma americanum
GTTATATAATGAAAAGCCATCCTTTCTGTACTACCAAATTATTTGCTGCACTCTACGCTGTTTTGCAAATTTATGCAAAACTTTGGAACTTCCACTTCCACTTCCACTTCACCGGTGGGTACCCGGCGGCACTGGGGATCGAACCCCGCACCTCCCGCATGCGAGGCGGATGCTCAACCACTTGGCCACCGCTGCGGTTATATAATGAGAAGCCATCCTTTCTGTACTACCAAATTATTTGCTGCACTCTACGCTGTTTTGCAAATTTATGCAAAACTTTGGAACTTCCACTTCCACTTCCACTTCACCGGTGGGTACCCGGCGGCACTGGGGATCGAACCCCGCACCTCCCGCATGCGAGGCGGATGCTCAACCACTTGGCCACCGCTGCGGTTATATAATGAAAAGCCATCCTTTCTGTACTACCAAATTATTTGCTGCACTCTACGCTGTTTTGCAAATTTATGCAAAACTTTGGAACTTCCACTTCCACTTCCACTTCACCGGTGGGTACCCGGCGGCACTGGGGATCGAACCCCGCACCTCCCGCATGCGAGGCGGATGCTCAACCACTTGGCCACCGCTGCGGTTATATAATGAAAAGCCATCCTTTCTGTACTACCAAATTATTTGCTGCACTCTACGCTGTTTTGCAAATTTATGCAAAACTTTGGAACTTCCACTTCCACTTCCACTTCACCGGTGGGTACCCGGCGGCACTGGGGATCGAACCCCGCACCTCCCGCATGCGAGGCGGATGCTCAACCACTTGGCCACCGCTGCGGTTATATAATGAAAAGCCATCCTTTCTGTACTACCAAATTATTTGCTGCACTCTACGCTGTTTTGCAAATTTATGCAAAACTTTGGAACTTCCACTTCCACTTCCACTTCACCGGTGGGTACCCGGCGGCACTGGGGATCGAACCCCGCACCTCCCGCATGCGAGGCGGATGCTCAACCACTTGGCCACCGCTGCGGTTATATAATGAAAAGCCATCCTTTCTGTACTACCAAATTATTTGCTGCACTCTACGCTGTTTTGCAAATTTATGCAAAACTTTGGAACTTCCACTTCCACTTCCACTTCACCGGTGGGTACCCGGCGGCACTGGGGATCGAACCCCGCACCTCCCGCATGCGAGGCGGATGCTCAACCACTTGGCCACCGCTGCGGTTATATAATGAAAAGCCATCCTTTCTGTACTACCAAATTATTTGCTGCACTCTACGCTGTTTTGCAAATTTATGCAAAACTTTGGAACTTCCACTTCCACTTCCACTTCACCGGTGGGTACCCGGCGGCACTGGGGATCGAACCCCGCACCTCCCGCATGCGAGGCGGATGCTCAACCACTTGGCCACCGCTGCGGTTATATAATGAAAAGCCATCCTTTCTGTACTACCAAATTATTTGCTGCACTCTACGCTGTTTTGCAAATTTATGCAAAACTTTGGAACTTCCACTTCCACTTCCACTTCACCGGTGGGTACCCGGCGGCACTGGGGATCGAACCCCGCACCTCCCGCATGCGAGGCGGATGCTCAACCACTTGGCCACCGCTGCGGTTATATAATGAAAAGCCATCCTTTCTGTACTACCAAATTATTTGCTGCACTCTACGCTGTTTTGCAAATTTATGCAAAACTTTGGAACTTCCACTTCCACTTCCACTTCACCGGTGGGTACCCGGCGGCACTGGGGATCGAACCCCGCACCTCCCGCATGCGAGGCGGATGCTCAACCACTTGGCCACCGCTGCGGTTATATAATGAAAAGCCATCCTTTCTGTACTACCAAATTATTTGCTGCACTCTACGCTGTTTTGCAAATTTATGCAAAACTTTGGAACTTCCACTTCCACTTCCACTTCACCGGTGGGTACCCGGCGGCACTGGGGATCGAACCCCGCACCTCCCGCATGCGAGGCGGATGCTCAACCACTTGGCCACCGCTGCGGTTATATAATGAAAAGCCATCCTTTCTGTACTACCAAATTATTTGCTGCACTCTACGCTGTTTTGCAAATTTATGCAAAACTTTGGAACTTCCACTTCCACTTCCACTTCACCGGTGGGTACCCGGCGGCACTGGGGATCGAACCCCGCACCTCCCGCATGCGAGGCGGATGCTCAACCACTTGGCCACCGCTGCGGTTATATAATGAAAAGCCATCCTTTCTGTACTACCAAATTATTTGCTGCACTCTACGCTGTTTTGCAAATTTATGCAAAACTTTGGAACTTCCACTTCCACTTCCACTTCACCGGTGGGTACCCGGCGGCACTGGGGATCGAACCCCGCACCTCCCGCATGCGAGGCGGATGCTCAACCACTTGGCCACCGCTGCGGTTATATAATGAAAAGCCATCCTTTCTGTACTACCAAATTATTTGCTGCACTCTACGCTGTTTTGCAAATTTATGCAAAACTTTGGAACTTCCACTTCCACTTCCACTTCACCGGTGGGTACCCGGCGGCACTGGGGATCGAACCCCGCACCTCCCGCATGCGAGGCGGATGCTCAACCACTTGGCCACCGCTGCGGTTATATAATGAAAAGCCATCCTTTCTGTACTACCAAATTATTTGCTGCACTCTACGCTGTTTTGCAAATTTATGCAAAACTTTGGAACTTCCACTTCCACTTCCACTTCACCGGTGGGTACCCGGCGGCACTGGGGATCGAACCCCGCACCTCCCGCATGCGAGGCGGATGCTCAACCACTTGGCCACCGCTGCGGTTATATAATGAAAAGCCATCCTTTCTGTACTACCAAATTATTTGCTGCACTCTACGCTGTTTTGCAAATTTATGCAAAACTTTGGAACTTCCACTTCCACTTCCACTTCACCGGTGGGTACCCGGCGGCACTGGGGATCGAACCCCGCACCTCCCGCATGCGAGGCGGATGCTCAACCACTTGGCCACCGCTGCGGTTATATAATGAAAAGCCATCCTTTCTGTACTACCAAATTATTTGCTGCACTCTACGCTGTTTTGCAAATTTATGCAAAACTTTGGAACTTCCACTTCCACTTCCACTTCACCGGTGGGTACCCGGCGGCACTGGGGATCGAACCCCGCACCTCCCGCATGCGAGGCGGATGCTCAACCACTTGGCCACCGCTGCGGTTATATAATGAAAAGCCATCCTTTCTGTACTACCAAATTATTTGCTGCACTCTACGCTGTTTTGCAAATTTATGCAAAACTTTGGAACTTCCACTTCCACTTCCACTTCACCGGTGGGTACCCGGCGGCACTGGGGATCGAACCCCGCACCTCCCGCATGCGAGGCGGATGCTCAACCACTTGGCCACCGCTGCGGTTATATAATGAAAAGCCATCCTTTCTGTACTACCAAATTATTTGCTGCACTCTACGCTGTTTTGCAAATTTATGCAAAACTTTGGAACTTCCACTTCCACTTCCACTTCACCGGTGGGTACCCGGCGGCACTGGGGATCGAACCCCGCACCTCCCGCATGCGAGGCGGATGCTCAACCACTTGGCCACCGCTGCGGTTATATAATGAAAAGCCATCCTTTCTGTACTACCAAATTATTTGCTGCACTCTACGCTGTTTTGCAAATTTATGCAAAACTTTGGAACTTCCACTTCCACTTCCACTTCACCGGTGGGTACCCGGCGGCACTGGGGATCGAACCCCGCACCTCCCGCATGCGAGGCGGATGCTCAACCACTTGGCCACCGCTGCGGTTATATAATGAGAAGCCATCCTTTCTGTACTACCAAATTATTTGCTGCACTCTACGCTGTTTTGCAAATTTATGCAAAACTTTGGAACTTCCACTTCCACTTCCACTTCACCGGTGGGTACCCGGCGGCACTGGGGATCGAACCCCGCACCTCCCGCATGCGAGGCGGATGCTCAACCACTTGGCCACCGCTGCGGTTATATAATGAGAAGCCATCCTTTCTGTACTACCAAATTATTTGCTGCACTCTACGCTGTTTTGCAAATTTATGCAAAACTTTGGAACTTCCACTTCCACTTCCACTTCACCGGTGGGTACCCGGCGGCACTGGGGATCGAACCCCGCACCTCCCGCATGCGAGGCGGATGCTCAACCACTTGGCCACCGCTGCGGTTATATAATGAGAAGCCATCCTTTCTGTACTACCAAATTATTTGCTGCACTCTACGCTGTTTTGCAAATTTATGCAAAACTTTGGAACTTCCACTTCCACTTCCACTTCACCGGTGGGTACCCGGCGGCACTGGGGATCGAACCCCGCACCTCCCGCATGCGAGGCGGATGCTCAACCACTTGGCCACCGCTGCGGTTATATAATGAGAAGCCATCCTTTCTGTACTACCAAATTATTTGCTGCACTCTACGCTGTTTTGCAAATTTATGCAAAACTTTGGAACTTCCACTTCCACTTCCACTTCACCGGTGGGTACCCGGCGGCACTGGGGATCGAACCCCGCACCTCCCGCATGCGAGGCGGATGCTCAACCACTTGGCCACCGCTGCGGTTATATAATGAGAAGCCATCCTTTCTGTACTACCAAATTATTTGCTGCACTCTACGCTGTTTTGCAAATTTATGCAAAACTTTGGAACTTCCACTTCCACTTCCACTTCACCGGTGGGTACCCGGCGGCACTGGGGATCGAACCCCGCACCTCCCGCATGCGAGGCGGATGCTCAACCACTTGGCCACCGCTGCGGTTATATAATGAGAAGCCATCCTTTCTGTACTACCAAATTATTTGCTGCACTCTACGCTGTTTTGCAAATTTATGCAAAACTTTGGAACTTCCACTTCCACTTCCACTTCACCGGTGGGTACCCGGCGGCACTGGGGATCGAACCCCGCACCTCCCGCATGCGAGGCGGATGCTCAACCACTTGGCCACCGCTGCGGTTATATAATGAGAAGCCATCCTTTCTGTACTACCAAATTATTTGCTGCACTCTACGCTGTTTTGCAAATTTATGCAAAACTTTGGAACTTCCACTTCCACTTCCACTTCACCGGTGGGTACCCGGCGGCACTGGGGATCGAACCCCGCACCTCCCGCATGCGAGGCGGATGCTCAACCACTTGGCCACCGCTGCGGTTATATAATGAGAAGCCATCCTTTCTGTACTACCAAATTATTTGCTGCACTCTACGCTGTTTTGCAAATTTATGCAAAACTTTGGAACTTCCTCCACTTCCACTTCACCGGTGGGTACCCGGCGGCACTGGGGATCGAACCCCGCACCTCCCGCATGCGAGGCGGATGCTCAACCACTTGGCCACCGCTGCGGTTATATAATGAGAAGCCATCCTTTCTGTACTACCAAATTATTTGCTGCACTCTACGCTGTTTTGCAAATTTATGCAAAACTTTGGAACTTCCACTTCCACTTCCACTTCACCGGTGGGTACCCGGCGGCACTGGGGATCGAACCCCGCACCTCCCGCATGCGAGGCGGATGCTCAACCACTTGGCCACCGCTGCGGTTATATAATGAGAAGCCATCCTTTCTGTACTACCAAATTATTTGCTGCACTCTACGCTGTTTTGCAAATTTATGCAAAACTTTGGAACTTCCACTTCCACTTCCACTTCACCGGTGGGTACCCGGCGGCACTGGGGATCGAACCCCGCACCTCCCGCATGCGAGGCGGATGCTCAACCACTTGGCCACCGCTGCGGTTATATAATGAGAAGCCATCCTTTCTGTACTACCAAATTATTTGCTGCACTCTACGCTGTTTTGCAAATTTATGCAAAACTTTGGAACTTCCACTTCCACTTCCACTTCACCGGTGGGTACCCGGCGGCACTGGGGATCGAACCCCGCACCTCCCGCATGCGAGGCGGATGCTCAACCACTTGGCCACCGCTGCGGTTATATAATGAGAAGCCATCCTTTCTGTACTACCAAATTATTTGCTGCACTCTACGCTGTTTTGCAAATTTATGCAAAACTTTGGAACTTCCACTTCCACTTCCACTTCACCGGTGGGTACCCGGCGGCACTGGGGATCGAACCCCGCACCTCCCGCATGCGAGGCGGATGCTCAACCACTTGGCCACCGCTGCGGTTATATAATGAGAAGCCATCCTTTCTGTACTACCAAATTATTTGCTGCACTCTACGCTGTTTTGCAAATTTATGCAAAACTTTGGAACTTCCACTTCCACTTCCACTTCACCGGTGGGTACCCGGCGGCACTGGGGATCGAACCCCGCACCTCCCGCATGCGAGGCGGATGCTCAACCACTTGGCCACCGCTGCGGTTATATAATGAGAAGCCATCCTTTCTGTACTACCAAATTATTTGCTGCACTCTACGCTGTTTTGCAAATTTATGCAAAACTTTGGAACTTCCACTTCCACTTCCACTTCACCGGTGGGTACCCGGCGGCACTGGGGATCGAACCCCGCACCTCCCGCATGCGAGGCGGATGCTCAACCACTTGGCCACCGCTGCGGTTATATAATGAGAAGCCATCCTTTCTGTACTACCAAATTATTTGCTGCACTCTACGCTGTTTTGCAAATTTATGCAAAACTTTGGAACTTCCACTTCCACTTCCACTTCACCGGTGGGTACCCGGCGGCACTGGGGATCGAACCCCGCACCTCCCGCATGCGAGGCGGATGCTCAACCACTTGGCCACCGCTGCGGTTATATAATGAGAAGCCATCCTTTCTGTACTACCAAATTATTTGCTGCACTCTACGCTGTTTTGCAAATTTATGCAAAACTTTGGAACTTCCACTTCCACTTCCACTTCACCGGTGGGTACCCGGCGGCACTGGGGATCGAACCCCGCACCTCCCGCATGCGAGGCGGATGCTCAACCACTTGGCCACCGCTGCGGTTATATAATGAGAAGCCATCCTTTCTGTACTACCAAATTATTTGCTGCACTCTACGCTGTTTTGCAAATTTATGCAAAACTTTGGAACTTCCACTTCCACTTCCACTTCACCGGTGGGTACCCGGCGGCACTGGGGATCGAACCCCGCACCTCCCGCATGCGAGGCGGATGCTCAACCACTTGGCCACCGCTGCGGTTATATAATGAGAAGCCATCCTTTCTGTACTACCAAATTATTTGCTGCACTCTACGCTGTTTTGCAAATTTATGCAAAACTTTGGAACTTCCACTTCCACTTCCACTTCACCGGTGGGTACCCGGCGGCACTGGGGATCGAACCCCGCACCTCCCGCATGCGAGGCGGATGCTCAACCACTTGGCCACCGCTGCGGTTATATAATGAGAAGCCATCCTTTCTGTACTACCAAATTATTTGCTGCACTCTACGCTGTTTTGCAAATTTATGCAAAACTTTGGAACTTCCACTTCCACTTCACCGGTGGGTACCCGGCGGCACTGGGGATCGAACCCCGCACCTCCCGCATGCGAGGCGGATGCTCAACCACTTGGCCACCGCTGCGGTTATATAATGAAAAGCCATCCTTTCTGTACTACCAAATTATTTGCTGCACTCTACGCTGTTTTGCAAATTTATGCAAAACTTTGGAACTTCCACTTCCACTTCCACTTCACCGGTGGGTACCCGGCGGCACTGGGGATCGAACCCCGCACCTCCCGCATGCGAGGCGGATGCTCAACCACTTGGCCACCGCTGCGGTTATATAATGAGAAGCCATCCTTTCTGTACTACCAAATTATTTGCTGCACTCTACGCTGTTTTGCAAATTTATGCAAAACTTTGGAACTTCCACTTCCACTTCCACTTCACCGGTGGGTACCCGGCGGCACTGGGGATCGAACCCCGCACCTCCCGCATGCGAGGCGGATGCTCAACCACTTGGCCACCGCTGCGGTTATATAATGAGAAGCCATCCTTTCTGTACTACCAAATTATTTGCTGCACTCTACGCTGTTTTGCAAATTTATGCAAAACTTTGGAACTTCCACTTCCACTTCCACTTCACCGGTGGGTACCCGGCGGCACTGGGGATCGAACCCCGCACCTCCCGCATGCGAGGCGGATGCTCAACCACTTGGCCACCGCTGCGGTTATATAATGAGAAGCCATCCTTTCTGTACTACCAAATTATTTGCTGCACTCTACGCTGTTTTGCAAATTTATGCAAAACTTTGGAACTTCCACTTCCACTTCCACTTCACCGGTGGGTACCCGGCGGCACTGGGGATCGAACCCCGCACCTCCCGCATGCGAGGCGGATGCTCAACCACTTGGCCACCGCTGCGGTTATATAATGAGAAGCCATCCTTTCTGTACTACCAAATTATTTGCTGCACTCTACGCTGTTTTGCAAATTTATGCAAAACTTTGGAACTTCCACTTCCACTTCCACTTCACCGGTGGGTACCCGGCGGCACTGGGGATCGAACCCCGCACCTCCCGCATGCGAGGCGGATGCTCAACCACTTGGCCACCGCTGCGGTTATATAATGAGAAGCCATCCTTTCTGTACTACCAAATTATTTGCTGCACTCTACGCTGTTTTGCAAATTTATGCAAAACTTTGGAACTTCCACTTCCACTTCCACTTCACCGGTGGGTACCCGGCGGCACTGGGGATCGAACCCCGCACCTCCCGCATGCGAGGCGGATGCTCAACCACTTGGCCACCGCTGCGGTTATATAATGAGAAGCCATCCTTTCTGTACTACCAAATTATTTGCTGCACTCTACGCTGTTTTGCAAATTTATGCAAAACTTTGGAACTTCCACTTCCACTTCACCGGTGGGTACCCGGCGGCACTGGGGATCGAACCCCGCACCTCCCGCATGCGAGGCGGATGCTCAACCACTTGGCCACCGCTGCGGTTATATAATGAGAAGCCATCCTTTCTGTACTACCAAATTATTTGCTGCACTCTACGCTGTTTTGCAAATTTATGCAAAACTTTGGAACTTCCACTTCCACTTCACCGGTGGGTACCCGGCGGCACTGGGGATCGAACCCCGCACCTCCCGCATGCGAGGCGGATGCTCAACCACTTGGCCACCGCTGCGGTTATATAATGAGAAGCCATCCTTTCTGTACTACCAAATTATTTGCTGCACTCTACGCTGTTTTGCAAATTTATGCAAAACTTTGGAACTTCCACTTCCACTTCCACTTACACTTACACTTACACTTCCACTTCCACTTACACTTACACTTACACTTACCACTTACACTTACACTTACACTTACACTTACACTTACACTTACACTTACACTTACACTTACACTTACACTTACACTTACACTTACACTTACACTTACACTTACACTTACACTTACACTTACACTTACACTTCCACTTCCACTTCCACTTACACTTACACTTACACTTACACTTCCACTTCCACTTACACTTACACTTACACTTACACTTCCACTTACACTTACACTTACACTTACACTTACACTTCCACTTACACTTACACTTACACTTACACTTACACTTCCACTTACACTTACACTTACACTTACACTTACACTTACACTTACACTTACACTTACACTTCCACTTCCACTTCCACTTACACTTACACTTCCACTTACACTTCCACTTACACTTCCACTTACACTTCCACTTCCACTTCCACTTACACTTACACTTACACTTACACTTACACTTCCACTTACACTTACACTTACACTTACACTTCCACTTACACTTACACTTACACTTACACTTACACTTACACTTACACTTCCACTTACACTTACACTTCCACTTACACTTACACTTCCACTTACACTTACACTTACACTTACACTTACACTTCCACTTACACTTACACTTACACTTACACTTACACTTACACTTACACTTACACTTACACTTACACTTACACTTACACTTACACTTACACTTACACTTACACTTACACTTACACTTCCACTTACACTTACACTTACACTTCCACTTACACTTACACTTACACTTCCACTTACACTTACACTTACACTTACACTTCCACTTACACTTACACTTACACTTACACTTACACTTACACTTACACTTACACTTACACTTACACTTACACTTACACTTACACTTACACTTACACTTACACTTACACTTACACTTACACTTACACTTACACTTACACTTACACTTACACTTACACTTACACTTACACTTACACTTACACTTACACTTACACTTACACTTACACTTACACTTACACTTACACTTACACTTACACTTACACTTACACTTACACTTACACTTACACTTACACTTACACTTACACTTACACTTACACTTACACTTACACTTACACTTACACTTACACTTACACTTACACTTACACTTACACTTACACTTACACTTACACTTACACTTACACTTACACTTACACTTACACTTACACTTACACTTACACTTACACTTACACTTACACTTACACTTACACTTACACTTACACTTACACTTACACTTACACTTACACTTACACTTACACTTACACTTACACTTACACTTACACTTACACTTACACTTACACTTACACTTACACTTACACTTACACTTACACTTACACTTACACTTACACTTACACTTACACTTACACTTACACTTACACTTACACTTACACTTACACTTACACTTACACTTACACTTACACTTACACTTACACTTACACTTACACTTACACTTACACTTACACTTACACTTACACTTACACTTACACTTACACTTACACTTACACTTACACTTACACTTACACTTACACTTACACTTACACTTACACTTACACTTACACTTACACTTACACTTACACTTACACTTACACTTACACTTACACTTACACTTACACTTACACTTACACTTACACTTACACTTACACTTACACTTACACTTACACTTACACTTACACTTACACTTACACTTACACTTACACTTACACTTACACTTACACTTACACTTACACTTACACTTACACTTACACTTACACTTACACTTACACTTACACTTACACTTACACTTACACTTACACTTACACTTACACTTACACTTACACTTACACTTACACTTACACTTACACTTACACTTACACTTACACTTACACTTACACTTACACTTACACTTACACTTACACTTACACTTACACTTACACTTACACTTACACTTACACTTACACTTACACTTACACTTACACTTACACTTACACTTACACTTACACTTACACTTACACTTACACTTACACTTACACTTACACTTACACTTACACTTACACTTACACTTACACTTACACTTACACTTACACTTACACTTACACTTACACTTACACTTACACTTACACTTACACTTACACTTACACTTACACTTACACTTACACTTACACTTACACTTACACTTACACTTACACTTACACTTACACTTACACTTACACTTACACTTACACTTACACTTACACTTACACTTACACTTACACTTACACTTACACTTACACTTACACTTACACTTACACTTACACTTACACTTACACTTACACTTACACTTACACTTACACTTACACTTACACTTACACTTACACTTACACTTACACTTACACTTACACTTACACTTACACTTACACTTACACTTACACTTACACTTACACTTACACTTACACTTACACTTACACTTACACTTACACTTACACTTACACTTACACTTACACTTACACTTACACTTACACTTACACTTACACTTACACTTACACTTACACTTACACTTACACTTACACTTACACTTACACTTACACTTACACTTACACTTACACTTACACTTACACTTACACTTACACTTACACTTACACTTACACTTACACTTACACTTACACTTACACTTACACTTACACTTACACTTACACTTACACTTACACTTACACTTACACTTACACTTACACTTACACTTACACTTACACTTACACTTACACTTACACTTACACTTACACTTACACTTACACTTACACTTACACTTACACTTACACTTACACTTACACTTACACTTACACTTACACTTACACTTACACTTACACTTACACTTACACTTACACTTACACTTACACTTACACTTACACTTACACTTACACTTACACTTACACTTACACTTACACTTACACTTACACTTACACTTACACTTACACTTACACTTACACTTACACTTACACTTACACTTACACTTACACTTACACTTACACTTACACTTACACTTACACTTACACTTACACTTACACTTACACTTACACTTACACTTACACTTACACTTACACTTACACTTACACTTACACTTACACTTACACTTACACTTACACTTACACTTACACTTACACTTACACTTACACTTACACTTACACTTACACTTACACTTACACTTACACTTACACTTACACTTACACTTACACTTACACTTACACTTACACTTACACTTACACTTACACTTACACTTACACTTACACTTACACTTACACTTACACTTACACTTACACTTACACTTACACTTACACTTACACTTACACTTACACTTACACTTACACTTACACTTACACTTACACTTACACTTACACTTACACTTACACTTACACTTACACTTACACTTACACTTACACTTACACTTACACTTACACTTACACTTACACTTACACTTACACTTACACTTACACTTACACTTACACTTACACTTACACTTACACTTACACTTACACTTACACTTACACTTACACTTACACTTACACTTACACTTACACTTACACTTACACTTACACTTACACTTACACTTACACTTACACTTACACTTACACTTACACTTACACTTACACTTACACTTACACCGGTGGTACCCGGCGGCACTGGGGATCGAACCCCGCACCTCCCGCATGCGAGGCGGATGCTCAACCACTTGGCCACCGCTGCGGTTATATAATGAGAAGCCATCCTTTCTGTACTACCAAATTATTTGCTGCACTCTACGCTGATTCAGAGCGGTTCCGGCAGCCGTGGCTACCACTTCTGCTAAATCGCTGTCTTCACTTGTTGCAGGCATGTGATAAAAAGCGGTCGTCTGCAGCAGCCCAATCATCAAGAGCTATGCGCATGCGCATCGGACACCATCGCAACGGAAGATGTCATTGTGCTACGGCAGTTCAGCGACTGGGGGCGTCATCTTCGCCAATATAAAGGGACTGAGCGCCAGTCAAGGGACATTCAGAGCGGTTCCGGCAGCCGTGGCTACCACTTCTGCTAAATCGCTGTCTTCACTTGTTGCAGGTGGGCGCACAAATCTATTATCTGTTATGTTTCTATGGCTGCCGGGCTGCTCTGAAATTCCAAGTGTTATTGCCCTTGTTTGAATTGGCCGGGAGAGATACACCCTGTCATAATGGAAGGCAAAAGTGATCCTTTAGCCGAATTTGCCAACACTTTCGCTGGAAAAACACCAAACAGTATAAAAGAAATAGTCAGAGTTCTAACAGATATGACTTCTAGGTTCGTGGAAGTCATGACTGAACTAAAGGATGAAGTAAAACAGTTGCAGTCATCAAATACTGCCATTCAGACGGAACTTACCTCGGTCAGAACAGGAATGGACTTCATGAATGAAAACTTCGAAGAATTCAAAACTGAAGTTCAGACTCTCCGTAAAGAACTTGACGATGCGAAAAAACTGGGCCTTGAGTGTCAGAAAGAGAACCGGATTCTAAGTAAGGAACTCGCTGAAACCAAGAAGCAACTAATTGAACTAAAGCAGTACAGTAGGTATAACAACCTCGAACTGAAGGGCATACCTGTTGCTGACAGTGAGGACCTTAACAAGGTTGTTGAAACAGTCGCTTCATGCTTGTCTACAGAACTACCCAGCCATGCCATCGAGGTTGCACATCGTGTAGCTACTAAGGCTAAAGGACCACCAAATGTGATTGTACGGTTTGCCTCAAGGACCAACCGAGACAAATTCCTTGCTGCTGCGAAAATGTCACGACTAAACGTATCAATGCTTGGGTTTGAAGGAACTGATCCTATATTCGTCAATGAACACTTGTGCCCAGAAAATAAGATACTTTTGGGGAAAGCAATCCAAACCAAACGCGATGTCGGCTGGAAGTTTGCTTGGGTGTCTGAAGGAAAAATATTAATGAGGAAAGCAGAAAAATCGAAGGTGGTTCATGTGACCTGCGAAGCAGATCTAGAAAGAATAACCCGGGCCCAAGGGACACAAGCACAAAGCGATAATAACCCTGACTTGAGCTCATAATGGCTTCCAGAACAAACATATCCATACTTCATAGTAATGTTCGCAGTCTGAACAAAAACCTGAGCCCCCTACTTTCGTTTATCGTTGAGCAGGGGAAGTCTTTTGAAATCATAGCGACCACGGAAACGTGGCTGAAAAAGAACGAAAATATAACAATTCCTGGTTACACGACATTATCACAACCACGTAACTCGCAGTTTCGTGGTGGCGGTGTGGCGATGTTTGTTACAGATAGCCTGCATTACACTATCTTATCATCAGTTTCATCTTGTTCGCCCGAACTTGAAGCACTATTTCTGAAACTTGAATGGGGACTAGTAGTGGGCGTAGTTTACCGACCCCCGAGCTCAAGTCTTACCATGTTTTTTGACAAATTGGAAATAATCTTGTCATCTTTAGCCAAGAAGTACAAAAATGAAGTTATAATCGTTGGGGACGTTAATATTGACACACTTTCTAGGAACACCATGGATTATACATATCTACTTCAGTCATACAACTTTCGCAATTTGATTAATTCTCCGACGCGTATAACCACTTTTTCGGCAACATCTATCGATCATGCACTGACAAATATTGACACAGGCGCACACGCAGGTGTATATCAAACCCCAATTTCGGATCACCTGCCGATTTTCGTTAACGTAGACACACCCCCTGCAATAAAAGAGAATAAATCGAGAACTGACATTAAGCTAGATTATGAATCATTCCGCAAAAAGTTGTTATTACTCAATACTGACCTAATCTATCATGAAGATGTTAATATAGAATTCTCTAACCTGATTACAACCCTTGTGGATCTAATAAAAAACAGTAGCCGAGGTACAACAGCCTCGAGGCGTTACAAGCCAATTTGTCCGTGGATGACAGAAGAAATTTTGAACGTATTAAAGAAGAAGGACTATTGGTATCACAAATGGCTACATCATAGAAGTAACCAGTACTACTTGTACCAGTTCAAATGCGCACGTAATAAATCAGTGTCGTTAATGAGAGCCCGCAAAAAGGAATATTTTGCACGCCGAATTAAAGCCGCCACTGGGAATTCAAAGGAAATGTGGCAAATTGTAAATGAGGCGACACATAACTTTAAAAAACGTTCTGTACTTCCCTCCAATATAACTGAGCAGACAGTAGAAGACTTTAATACATTTTTCACCAAAGTTGGCCCTGATCTAGCATCGAAACTTCCTGATATAAGTACTAGCAGTGATCTTCCGCGGCCAGTTTTAAACTCTTTCTTTCTGCACGAAGTCGAATTAACTGAGGTGATGTGTGTTGTTATGGATTTAGTTACAAACAAGGCGGCAGGCTACGATGGCATTCCTGTGAAGGTAATTAAAGAAAATATTGATGTTCTAGGACCCATATTATGCCATTTATTCAACCATTCAATACTCAACAGCACATACCCATCATCCCTAAAGATAGCACGTGTTACTCCTGTATTCAAGGACGGCGACTCCTCTGACCCTTCCAGTTACAGACCTATCTCTGTACTTAGTGTTATTAATACCATATTCGAAAAAATTCTTAACAAACGTATTCATCAGTTTCTTCAGAAATATAACATTATATGCCCAGAGCAGCACGGATTTCGCCCTCAGTACTCCACCAGCTCAGCAGTCATGACTCTTACCCAGGCAATTAATGATGCTTTACACAATAACAGACTCGCAGCAGTTATATTTCTGGACATTAAAAAAGCCTTCGACACAGTTAACCATGACATTATGCTAAATAAACTAAAAATATATGGACTTCGCGATAAGGTGCTTGACTTTTTCTCTAGCTACCTCACAAACCGCCAACAATTTGTTTCAATGAAATCTCTATCGTCATCCATTCAGCGCCTACTCACAGGGGTACCACAGGGGTCTACTCTTGGTCCGCTGCTCTTTTTACTGTACGTAAATGATCTGCCCAAAGTATTAACTTCATCCAAAGCCATCATGTATGCTGATGACACTGCCATTGTTGTTACTGCTCATCATACGGTCGAACTTGAAAACATAGCAAATACAGAACTGGAAAAAATCTCCGACTGGTTTCTCACAAACAAATTAACAATCAATGCTAAGAAAACTAAATACATACTGTTCCACTCAAAGAAAAAATCAATTCTTTCAAGTGATATTACATTAACTATTAATCAGACCCAGCTTGAGTCAACAAATACTTTTACTTACCTTGGAGTCACACTGGATAAACATTTACACTGGCAACATCATATTGAGGCGACTTGCACTAAGATGGCATCCGGTTGTTATGCTCTTCTCCAGACGCGCGAATACTTTGATACCAATATCCTGCGCGTCCTATACTTCACATTAATACATACTCACCTTTCATATTGCATCGAGTCGTGGGGCTGGACGTATAGTACATACCTAGAGCCTATTAAAAAGTTACACAAGAGAGCACTTAGAATAATTTCATTTTCTAGTTACACTGCACACAGTAAGGCACTATTTACTAAACTACGCGTCTTACCACTCAATTTACTTCGTGAGGAAAGAACTGCTGAATGTGTTTATAAAAAAGTAACAAACAACCTTCCGTTTGATATATCAATCTTTAACATCCCGCCACTTTCAACACGGAGCCGCACGTACGGCAATTTTAATTTGCCAGTGAAAAGAAATGTATATGGAGAGCGTCTCCTAGAGTTCACGGGCGCAAAAATTTGGAATAATCTACCACATGACCTAAAGACTGCCTACAACTTTTCCATTGGAATAAAAAATTATTATCTTATAAAGAATGACACACTTTGAATTCATACTTTCATTCTTTTTTTTTCTAGTCGTCTGATATTATTTGCATGTAGCAGAAACCTGATACCTTGATTTATTTATAGATTTATAAATTTGCGTCTATTCTAAAAGTGTTTTGTGATTAAAAAGTGTGCACTGAAATCATTTTATCCTCCTCTCGTGTGTTGTACCCTTGTGATGTTTTGTAAATAGTTAACTATTTTCCTCTAGCTTTTTGTGATGCCTTAATTTTTGTGTAAGTTCTATGCGTTTTGTTTGATCTGTAAGTTTTTAGTTTATATAATCTGTAATATATGTGTTTCTTTTGTTGATACTCTTACAAGTGTTGAGAGTGATGTATAGCCTTTTTTTTTACTAACTTGCTTACTTTATTTTGGTATATTGTTGCCTGCATGCTTGTATACATTTTCTCTATTGGACCCGTTACTAGCCGTTGGCTATGGGTCCGAGCAGTGTTTGCGTACAATTGTAAAGCAACAAAGATCAATAAATCAAAAAAAAAACTTTATGTAACCGCTACCCTCTATAATGCCTCTGGTCCTGAGGGTACACGACGTAAATAAATTATCAGCCATGAAAATTGTTTATGATTAAGGCCAGTGCTGCTTCACAAGTATCTCCGGTTGCGCACAAAACAGGATTCTTGCTCGCTTACTCCCCCGATTCCCAAGTCCACCGACAGGTGGCACGCAATTACGTCCCAAAATGTAACCAGAAATTCCCTCTAGTAGACTCAAAAATCCTTATTTTGTGAATTTTCCTCAACAGCAGCTTGAAAACTTCGCAATTTGAAAAACTGACAAATTCTTTTATCAACATTTCGCAACACTCCGTAAAAAATTCTTTTCCGCCAAATTTTGCTTTTCAATTTCCCAGAAGAAGCAAAAATTCTCAAAATAGATCATCAATGGGAGCACGATGACCACCTGGCACCAAACTATCCAAATATTCACAAATAACATGGTACTGCCTCACTTATATCGCTAGCTGATGATAGTTATAGCTAACTGATGGTCATTCTTCTCTGGTAGCTTAAGACTACAAAAAGTACGCTCATGTCGAAAGCATTTCTGTTGGGTCGACAATCTCGCGTGCCATTCATGTCGTCATCTTGTGATCGCTTTTTCTTCCTAGTGCCAAGTTCATACTTTTGAGCGTTTAGCAATAATGCGTCAACTAAACGGTAGCGCCTCTGGTGCTTGTACTTCCATTTTTCCCGTCATCCACACTGCAGCGCAGCTGACAGAATTATAGAGAATGACGCCAGAAGACAGCTGAAAAATGAGATGAAATTTCGTATTTTTTATCATGTTTACACGGTACCAGTGATGTACAATATTGATTTTTTTTCCTGAAAACTCTTTAACAACTCCTGTTTTTCCTACACGACCATGCAGAAGATCCCTCAGCGTGCTTGCTCCTATGGCGAGTTGTTCTCCTGTACTCCCTTCTCTTGCCGTGATACCTTAGAACACGAGACAGGGCACACGGAATTAACTTCGTGCGGTGTAAGAGATACAAAATCACCAAAAGAAAATAAATATAAGTGACTCCACAGCAAGAACCGCACGCAAAACAGACAGGAAGCAACACCACCAGCCAGCCATCCAGCGATTCAAACACCCACTCTCAGCGGCCAAGCGTGACGCGTTTAAAGCACTTCTCTCTGCAGGCTTCTCCTTCGACGCCTGTTAACCTTTAGACCCGCCGCCGTCGCTCTTTCTCCTTTCTCTGTTCCATTCTGCGTGTGTTCAATAGTTGAGGAACGTGAGCCGGCATCGCCGCGATGGGACGGGCTCACCGTCTGCACGGCTACAGCGGCGGCAAACGCAAAGATTTTCCATTTGCCTTATCAATCTCTGCCTTCCTTTTTTTCCCAACCCAGCATCCCTGCCACTATACCTGAAATTTTGATGCCGCGCGAAGCGTCCCCACGCACCCTGCAATGCTCGTCTCGCCAACCAAGCGCGCATGCATGAATTAAAAAAACACAGGTGATGCTCTGCGCCCACCGACGCACACACTCACGCACACACTCATGCGTGTTCACGAATAAACGCGAGCGCTATTCGATGTCGCGGACGGGATGCCTGGAAGAGGTGTTAATTTTGTGGACGATGCGACACCGTCGGCACCTAGCGGCAAGGAAGGAGCACATCGTCACGCGAAGGTTTGTCACATTGTACACTTTATGTTTACCAACCGCTGCTTCGAGGGAAGGGGGCGCTGCTGCGCGAAAAAGAGGACGGCCCGCTGTTGTTCGCACGAGTGCTTCCGCGCGTGCCCCGGCATCCCGTGTCGTCGTCTCAGTGCTTTTCCGCTTGCGAGTGAGCAGGCATGAACGTGACCGCGGCTATCCAGTGCGCGTGACTATCTTAGTCGTGCCGAGCAGGATTGGATTCTTGTCCTGGCCGCAGATACTTGTTGGCTGGAGACTAAACAATGTATAACTTCGTAGAATTTTGTAGCACTTGGTAGAACATGATAGAACTGCTTTTCAAGCTTTGCAAGGAAAATGTGCAGTCTGCTTTCAAGATTTAGGGGCTGATGTTGTATTTGTCATGCGGGTTGCTGTTTACTGCCGGTGCAGAGCCAGCGTTGGGTTTGTCGGTACCATCATATAAAGTTTAGTGGGATCTGTTTCTTTTTTTTTCTGTGGGTGTTTAACGTCCCAAAGCGACTCAGGCTATGAGGGACGCCGTAGTGAAGGGCTCCGGAAATTTCGACCATCTGGGGTTCTTAGCCGTGCACTGGCATCGCACAGTACACGGACATCTAGAATTTCGCCTCCACCCAAATTTGACCGCCGCGGCCGGGATCGAGCCCGCGTCTTTCCGGCCAGCAGCCGAGCGCCATAACCACTCAGCCACCGCGGCGGCTTTTAGTGGGATCTGATAAAGTCGCTCTCGCCTGTCACGGTGGTCCCTAAACTGTGATGTGGTATTGCGTATTTTCTCGCACTAACTTCTTCAAAACTTGAAATGCGGTTGCTGGACTTAAGCTTTGTTCGTTTAATTAGTTTTTAATCTAGCTCAGGAATTCAAGTTATATATATTATTACGGGTGTTTGTTTGTTTATTTTGTACACTTGTTTGTTTCTTTGTTTTTGTTTGTTAGTTTGGTTTGTTTTATACCCGTACTTGTTTTGTACAAGTACGTGTCTGCGCCTGTGTTCTCGTTTTCTTTCCTCTTTCACCTCTCCTGTCTCATTCGCGCAGTCTTGCCTTTTATCCACATCTTTTGCAATTTATGCTGGCTCGCGTTTGCAAAACCACTGTCATATCTTTGAGTCAAATGATGTTAATGGTGTTCTGGGCCTTCATAATACAGGAATCGTGGCTTACACGTCTTACCAAGAACACCAACCTGCAAAGTCACCTACAGCTTCTGGTCCGCAGTGAAATAAACGGAATTAATGTTCTGGTTCTACAATCCTTAAAGCAAAGGAAAATTATTTTTTTCTGGCCACTGCAATGGCCGCTTTTTCAAAAACGATTGACTACACCAAGGGCTTATAAAACAAAACCTTAGTTTACACCCGTTTAACAAGTTAGCCATTAACAATCGTACGGAAAACACGGCGGGAAAATTTCTACAGAGTGCAGCACATGCGAAGGTTTCTAACCAGTTTGTACGTGATTTAATCATTTTTGTATCTTATTTTCTCACGGTCGTATATTCCGTCTCGTAGATTGAGTCACTAACACCTGTCTAGGGAGCAACTGACAGCAGTACGGGCTGTATGGGCGCTACCCAGATACTAAATAATGCCTTTTTTTCTCTGCAGTAGAGCCAATACTTTGAATCGAAATTTGCAGCTTCAAGAACAATAAGTTTCACATCAATTCTTATCTATGACGCGACCCACACGAGAATGGATAAATGAGCTTGCGTGTATAAACGCTACGCCATGGCAGACATGTCAGCTGTATATGACAGCGGGACCGCCCGACGAGTTTATCAGACAAATATAAAAACAAACGTAGAGATTCACTTCCGTCGTACAGACGAGAGAGAGTGGGCGCAATTAGGCGAACAATGGCGACTCTCTCCTGTCCTACGGTAAGAGGAAGAAATCCAATTACCGTGCCTGCCAGCACTAAATAGTCCCTAGACCGGGAAACGAGGGTTCGCGCTCTGTGTCCTGGCCGTCTTAAGACGGGGTACCTATAAAAATCAGACTTCTTGGGAACAAAAGCGTCTCAATTGGCCATGCAAAAACTCCGAACGCACTAGTGGCTGTAGTGTCAGTTGAACACTGTGGACCAAATTCATCGAGCGATTCGACGTCCCGCATTTATCCAAGACTAAGTTCGTCTGTACACAGATGAAACGTCGAGGTATCTGCTCCTTTATCCGTCTTCTATATCAAACCAGCCTTCATTCATTCGCGTTGTCACTACACGTAATCTTCACAACGCTTGTCGTGTGTGCCCTCCTTACGCGTATCATCCTTTTTGCACTATTTTATTCATCATGAACCTTCACATATCTAAGCATGAAGGTTTAATCGCTCTTCTTTGTGTTCTTATAAGAAGTTTTTGTACACCTTTCTTGCAAGAAATGTAACATTTACGAGAAGTCTGTATTTAAAAAAGTTGAAGAGAATCTATTAAAATATAAAAAGAACATGCTAACAAATCTTAACAGTTTACTTAAATTGGAACATGTGTGCGAAAAAAAAAACTTGAGAATGTGAACTTCAGCCACATTAGCACTTTCTGAGTGAATTGACAAGTCACAGCGCCCCCTATGTCCTTTAAAATGTGCTCTCCTAGGCCCACATGGCTAGGCCGGTTTGAGTAACGTGACCACGTATGCCGCATATTGAAGAAAGCCGGTTCCCTTGACCACGCTCACGGTGATAACGTTCGTATCGACGAGCAGATGAAGGTGGGTTTTCACATTACGACATACTACGCCGACAACGTTTTGGCTGAAGGAAAAAGGCTGGTCCTCCATCCGAAACGTCGGGAATTAAATCCTGTTATGTTTGTTTTTCAATTTCTGGTTAGTTAATATTATATATATATATATATATATATATATATATTATATATATATATATATATATATATATATATAGTCGGATTCTGCTGGCGACATGGTTGTTTTTCCTGCTGCTTTATAACGACTTTTCTTTAAGTGGCAAATTAATTGAAGTATTATTCTCCCAATGATCAGCACTACAAATTAAAAAATTAAAAAATAGAAACACTCCTCTATGTACCTTGGTTTCAGTGACTGTTGGCTTCCTTCATATGTTTGTTAAAAGCGCCCCTCATTTTCCTTTGCCTTGTCTGCTAACAGTTTAACGAGAGTCTCGGTTCTGGAAGTCTTGATGCCATAGGTAGCATCAGAGGGCTATCGCACAGTTTCCGCCCTCGCCGTTTCATGACGTTCCACGCCACACTCGCGGTAATACAGTATGTGCTACGTACACCGCTATGGACGAGGGTGGCGCTATATTCGGAGGTCGTCGGTCCGGATCCCACCAGCGGCGTGTAGTTTTTCTGCTGCTTTACAATTAATTTCCTTTAGGCGACAGATTAATCGAAGTATTATTCTCCCATGGATTGGCACTACAAATTTAAAAAAATAGAAACATTCCCCTGTGCACCTTGGTTTCGGTGACTATTGGCTTCCTTCATATATATATATATATATATATATATATATATATATATATATATATATATATATATATATATATATAGTTGCGAAAACATGAGGTACTTTACTGCTTAAAATAATATACATCGAAGTATAAGTCTTGAAAAAGATCGGTCCTCCGATCGAAACGTCGAGTAAAATAAAAATGTTCCCTTAGATGAAGGGTATAATTCGATGTATATATATATTATATATATATATATATATATATATATATATATATATATATATATATATATATATATATATATAAGGAAGACAACAGTCACCGAAACCAAGGTGCATAGGGGAATGTTTCTATTTTTTTTTAATAACTAGTGCCAATCAATTAGTTTTCTTAGACAAAATTACTTATAAAGCAGCAGAAAAAACAACCATGCCGCCGGTGGGATCCGAACCCACGACCTCCGATATATATATATATATATATATATATATATATATATATATATATATATATATATATATATATATATATATATTAGAGGATTAGTCGTTGGCAGCGCTAAAGAGTCAGAAGCTGTAAGTATTAAAGGCAGATTATTTCACAGGGCGCGCATTGGCGTGAGGACTCACACGCCGGGTTCCCAGTGCGGTCTCGTCGAGCAGAGAGCCCCTTAAGACGGACGAGGAGCTGAACACGTGCCAAGATATCCTTAGTCATTACAGATTAGAAAGACAGACACTACCTGGAGCATGCAAAGGCCTCAGCAGAAAGGAAGAGGTCTTGTGGAAAAAAAGTTACAGGCGGGGGTTTTCCCTAACCCACTAGCACCAAGCAGATGGTATCGGCGATCCAAGACCCGAGGTGTAGACAGTGTAATGAAATTGCAGACATGATCCACATGGTGTGGACATACCCAAGCCTCAACGAAGCAGACGGGAATATAGAGGACTGAGAGGCTTTACTGGCCAGCCAGTAAGAAGAAGAACAAAAAACAATGTCATCTGTCTGGCCCTGGACACCGCTGAAACCCAAGGAATTCCAGCCTGCTGAAAGGAGAGGAAGATAACGGCGGTCAAGACTCGAGTCTTCATCGCCCTCCGAATCGTTGACGGGTGCAAATAAACTTATTTCATCATCATCATCACAGCGCTACGCACATCACACAACTCGTAAATATAGACGGCAACGCCGGAATTGTTGAAGAAAAATGTTCTATGAAAAGAAAAGTAAAACCAAACCTTTCTGCCTGCAAAATTTGCGGCACTTATCAAGTAATCATCGACAAGTTTTCCATCCTCTCCTGTGTGATTGCCAGCGTTTCTCTGTTTCTCGTATTGAAAGTGCTGTTATTTCAAAATTACACAGTTTAACGAAAAGAAAGTATTTCTGGCATAGCGAACTTCTGAGCCGAAATGAAGAAGGACTCGCTGATACGTACACATGCTTTATCTGACAACGAATACTATTCTCACGCCAGCCGCCAGGCGCACGTTGAGAGCACGTTGAGAGCGTAAAAAGAAGTGAATACTATTTCGTTCGAAACGTTATCGGGGGAAGCAACCTTTCTGATTTCATAGGGCGTCGAGAAAACATTCGTTTAGTTCCGGCAGCGATTTCCGGTAGTCGAGAACGACCATCCGCAGAAGAAATTCTTTATTATAATTATGCAGATACACAACCGCCCAAACCACCTGCCCATTCTGGCTCGCTCCTCCCTCTCTTCTTGCCCGTAGGGAACAGACCCCATGATTCCGACAACAAAGGTAATTACGATTGTGCGTTGTGGCAACAGCGCTGTAAGAATGCTTTCTGAAACGGTTAGCCTTTCACAGGAACTCAGTCAGGCCATTCGTTTGATGGGAAGTAATTTTAGGCGTCGAGTTCGTAAACAAGCGAGCGTCCTCAAATATGGAAAAGGTTCCTACGATTAGAGAGCATGGAGGTGTTTGCAGAGGTCTCCACGTGGCGGTGCTCATTACCCGAGTTTACCGAAGGAAATTGTTATGGGCCTCGTTTCTGTGCTGCAAAGTTCTAGCCTGTTTTTTATGAACAAGACAGCGGCAGTGAAACATGCCCTACAAGGAATAAAAAAAAGTGACAGAAAGCAGGAGAGGGCGCATGGCGCTATCGTTTCGCGCTAACCACGGAAAGTAGGTCAGTACAAGTATCATGGGAATGGCTATGGGCTCCACTTCTGGTGTTTTACTTTTTGCCACGCGCGTAGCACAGTGACACTGTGCAATCTGTAATAGTTTCCTGCGCATGGCTAGGCGCTAAAAATGGCCGCGCTTTGTCGCCATATGGCTATTCAGCTCGCCGCCCCCTTTTTAGGATGGGTTGCCTGCAGCCACTGATAGGCAGAACTGTGTTATTTGTCCGGCTGACGCGCAAGCCTTACATTTCGTAATTCATGAAACGTGTTGCTCGTTCAGCGGCGTGCAGTCAGTCTAGCAGCGCCTCAGTCGGTGAAACTTTGAAAGAATTTTTGTATAAACAAAGCACGCTATGATAGAAGTTGCAGCCCCATTACTGTTCTTGTCAAGGACGTACCTAGTCAATTTGGAAAAGGGCCATTTAGAACCCTATGATGGAAATAAGCTAAGAGATGAACGAGGTTCAGTTCATAAATTCATTCTTCATTAACATGATGTGTCTTACGTATGCAGCCGTAACTTGAGGACCAGGATTGAAATGCGTTGAATACTACAGCTGTTCGGCCTGATATTAAGTGATTCCATTTGCTGCTGTTCCTGGAACGGATCAAAGCCGTAATGTCCCGAACGAAATGTCACATGTTCTCTTCACGTCATTGAGGGACATGTAGCTGATGAATACTTTGGACGATGATGTCGAATTTAAATGCCGTAAGGGCATGTCTGGCCAAAGAGTGCCATGGCACAAAGTATTCTTGTCTGCTCAAGGCGGGGTCAAAGTCCAATTTTCGAGCCTTTCACTCCGCAGAAGCTGAGCACCAGGCCACGAGAAAGCTTGTAGCCATCTGCACAAGGGAAATCAGAAGGTTCAATTCCGCTCCAAAGTACCTAGTTGATTTCGCTAGTAAAAATCATGAGCACCTCTGCTGCCCCAAAGTACCAGCTATAAGGGTTCGGCGCTGCAATAAGTTTTAGTACGCATGTTGTTGACTGCCTCCTGCAAATTTTTGTTGCCCACTGCTTAATGCTGAATCATAAAGTATGCACAAATAAAGAACCTATAAAAACACATTCTGATTCGCATGACTGCATACGTTTGTCTAAGTGATCAGAATGCGAGGAACCCCAAACGCTTCGTTTGCTTTATGTGAGTCATCCGAGGGGCGTGGGCTGAATACCGAGAGGCTTCGAAGTAAAGTACTTCCTGAATCTGACTAATACGTCCTCTGGCATGCAGGTGCGGCTACAGCAACGAGTAGAAGAAAAGTATTAACAGACAGACGTTGTAAGCAAGCCGATTTCCAAAGCAAACCACGTTTCACTACAGCATCGCCGCCGCAACAGAGCTGAGTGGGAGTTTACGCGACCAGCACGTTTGGTTTGCAGGGGCGTGGTAGGCGCTAGGGATCGCGGAGGGTGGTGTCACTTTATGCCGACGAGATAACACAGCACGGCAGTCAATTGGTGAAAAGGTGTGTCCCCTCTCCACTCTTTTTCTTTTATTTTTTATAGCGCTTATACAAACGCAGACCTTCGCAGCTTGATTTTTTTTTTGGTTCCCTTGTAAAAACACAGATGACTGAAGTGAATCGCTGCTGTATGAT
The DNA here is from genome assembly GCA_030143305.2 of Amblyomma americanum. Classification (NCBI taxonomy): domain Eukaryota; kingdom Metazoa; phylum Arthropoda; class Arachnida; order Ixodida; family Ixodidae; genus Amblyomma; species Amblyomma americanum. The sequence continues at coordinate 26,372 of JARKHS020029314.1, forward strand.
CAATCGTATGCACGCCGCTGGGCTTCTCCGTTAAAGATTTTAAGGGAAAGTTCTTACAGATTAATAGCTGCCAACGTTTAACAACGCAAACATTAAAATGGCACTTTATGTGTGGAACACGGGAGAGTTTTGCAACCTCCGCCTCAAGGCACTGGACCCTGAACTGCGCCTTCGTCTTCCACGTAACTTAGAACGTCGCGATGCAACACTGTTATGCCGTTTATGGATCGGCGTTGCATTTACCAATTACTATGCTTTCCGGATGGGGATGGCCGACAGCCCTCCCTGTGAGAGCTGTGCTTGTGAGGAGACCATCCCTCATCTTCACTGTGAGTGCCCTGCATTTGCGAGTGCAGGACATACACTGTGTTGTGCCCTGGACCGCCTCGATCCTCGACCATTAACAGAGCAAAAGATCCTCTGTCCGTGGCCACAGCAGTCGACTGCCCTCAAGGCATACAAGGCACTCTTTGCCTACTTGAGAGCGACTGGATTGAGTGACAAATTGTGACAGAGTTGTGCGTTTGTGTGTTATGCCTTTTTTCCCTTCTCTCTTCCTCCTTTTAGCCCCCTAATCCCTCTTCCCCAGTGCAGGGTAGCCAACCGGAACCCCTTTCTGGTTAACATCCCTGCCTTTCCCTCCTCCTCCTTATCTATCTATCTATCTATCTATCTATCTATCTATCTATCTATCTATCTATCTATCTATCTATCTATCTATCTATCTATCTATCTATCTATCTATCTATCTATCTATCTATCTATCTATCTATCTATCTATCTATCTATCTATCTATCTATCTATCTATCTATCTATCTATCTATCTATCTATCTATCTATCTATCTATCTATCTATCTATCTATCTATCTATCTATCTATCTATCTATCTATCTATCTATCTATCTATCTATCTATCTATCTATCTATCTATCTATCTATCTATCTATCTATCTATCTATCTATCTATCTATCTATCTATCTATCTATCTATCTATCTATCTATCTATCTATCTATCTATCTATCTATCTATCTATCTATCTATCTATCTATCTATCTATCTATCTATCTATCTATCTATCTATCTATCTATCTATCTATCTATCTATCTATCTATCTATCTATCTATCTATCTATCTATCTATCTATCTATCTATCTATCTATCTATCTATCTATCTATCTATCTATCTATCTATCTATCTATCTATCTATCTATCTATCTATCTATCTATCTATCTATCTATCTATCTATCTATCTATCTATCTATCTATCTATCTATCTATCTATCTATCTATCTATCTATCTATCTATCTATCTATCTATCTATCTATCTATCTATCTATCTATCTATCTATCTATCTATCTATCTATCTATCTATCTATCTATCTATCTATCTATCTATCTATCTATCTATCTATCTATCTATCTATCTATCTATCTATCTATCTATCTATCTATCTATCTATCTATCTATCTATCTATCTATCTATCTATCTATCTATCTATCTATCTATCTATCTATCTATCTATCTATCTATCTATCTATCTATCTATCTATCTATCTATCTATCTATCTATCTATCTATCTATCTATCTATCTATCTATCTATCTATCTATCTATCTATCTATCTATCTATCTATCTATCTATCTATCTATCTATCTATCTATCTATCTATCTATCTATCTATCTATCTATCTATCTATCTATCTATCTATCTATCTATCTATCTATCTATCTATCTATCTATCTATCTATCTATCTATCTATCTATCTATCTATCTATCTATCTATCTATGTGTGCAAGGTGGCGCAAGCTCCTCCCGCCACTTTTCTGCTGGTCTATTAGGCGGAGATAAAGTCTAGCATAAAAAGATGCCGGCGATATACTCACGCACTTTGCAAGCACGAAGCAACGTGTTCTAAACAGACTCTCTACACAAGACTTGAGTGGAAAAGGAGCATACCAAGAATGTAAAATACTGTTTTGTTTTAGCTTTCAGTCAATTCAACATGGAAAAGCACTTACACAGAAAACAACGACAAGGAATAAGTGAAACAATTAAATACGCAATAAGAGCCAATATTTACTGTAAGCAGGGCATTCATCCTTGATATTTGTCTTTATTGGTGTACACTTCTCCATGTCACTTGCAAAATTTTCCTGTCGTGAGGTAAAAATGCCGCTCAGCGCAAAGTTCGAAAGTTTTTCTAACTTCATACTATCTGCGCGGTAAAAGCACTGGTTTCTCAGACGCACAAATCATTAGCCTTTCGGGTGAGTCTCGCCATAGGCTACAAAAGCCATCCATGCTTCCGATAAAGACATTTAACGGAGCATCTCGCCAACTCGCTTGTGGGCCTCGCTAGAGAGTGGGTGGTCAATGAAACGTGACGCGGTTTTATTATTTACAACCGAAGGCGCTGTGATGATGTCACTGGCATAAATCATGGCCAAATACTACAATAAAACTAGCTGCGGTTTAACTGCTGCTGAACCTGGTTAGGGAGCGAAAGCTGTGCTGCCTCGGGCAGGTAGACGCGGCTCGTCTGTTACGTTGAGTGCTTTCCGCCCACTGGCTAGGCAGTGCGCCTACACTGTCACTCTGGTAGGTGGCAGTTAAACCAATTGTTAATCGCGAGAGGTTAGTCACCCAGTGAACGCTGCGGCCTATTGCTGCAGTGCCGCGAGTCTGCCAAAATGTTGTCAGCGCTAATGCATGCAGCCCACATCTCTCTCTCGCCACCGCCACGTACCTCAAAGCGCGATTGAGGCGTCCACTGACCCAGGGAGCCAGTTATGCGCCCTTCCTTTCCTCAAAACCATCGGAGTCTAGAGCGTTGTCAGCGCCAACCCAATGAACACAGTGAACGCCGACGGCCCATAGAAATAGAGGCGAGCGCTCGGTTTCGGCGGCGGCTGAGTGACGTCATAGCTGTCAGGTTGTTTCTCCTTGGTTCAAGGTAAAACTTACGCACACGGGGCACACGGTGAAGAAGCTACGGAGGGGAGTAGCTTTCGCTTTAAAAAAAAAAGTCCACATGTGCGTATCTCTATACAACTGTGCTAAAGAGATTCAGTACAAGATCGTGCACCCAACCCATAGTGCGAAGCCATTATTAGTTTAGTCCTTCATCCGGCTTAGCGGTTTATCTCTCTGCGCTCTCTAAACGTAACTGGTGGTAGCTGCAGTTAGGACAGTGAGAGTCTAAGCCCTTTCGAAGACAGTTATCTTCATGAAGAAGGTTAATGAAGCTTCACTGCAGCTTGAATTGTTCTGTTAAAGCGCTCATGGTGTGTCCCTCACTCGTCCCGTTTCTTGCGCTAAGCTGTGTTTTGTAGTGTTCACATACTTCCTTACAAATATGCGCAGTCATGGCCATGATAATACCTGCCGAGAACGCTTCGGTATTCTAACTTTCCTCGCAAGCTATATACACGAAATAGGAAAGTTTCCTTCACTTATGCGCGAGCGCCCTCCTCAGCTGTATTTAGCGCCGCATAATTTTTGCTAGGTAAGGTGTGAAACAAGATTAACCAGCGAAGCTTGTTTCTTTTTTTATGGGGGTTTAACGTCTCAAAGCGACTAAGGCTATGAGGTAGGCCGTAGTGAAGGGCTTCGGAAGTTTCGACCACCCGAGGTTCTTTAACGTGCACTGACATGGCACAGTACACGGGCATCTTCATTTCGCCTCTATCAAAGTTCTACCACCGCGGCCGGGACCGATGCAGCGTATTTCGGGTGAGCAGCCAAGCGCCATAACCACTGAGCCCCCGAGGCGGCGAAGCTTGTTTCTTTATATTATGTACAGGACTGAATATCGAATATTTTATCCTGTAAGAATATCCAGCGCGTCCTCGTGCAGCAGTTATATGGTTCCGAATGAGCAGTGGTGCTTAGTGCACCACGTTCCTAAAGCACGCTTGTAAAAAGTATTACCTACGCGGGAAATAAGGGGTAAACGCGTTAAAAATTCAAGTCCCAAGGGTGAAAACATTGCTGTCAACGGCTATAGCTCTGCTCCGAGTGAAAGCGCAATCGCCTTGTCATGATGCAAAGCGTCGCCACACCGGCTCTTCCCATGATAATAATCATGCCGGCTTCCGTGCCGGATGGCCGAGCTTCAGATAACGCGTATGCTTAGTCGTGCTGAATCGTACCGTGGGAAAGCATTGACAGTGCCCGTGTAGCACGCTTACTCGAGCAGTCTTGTACACGTTACAGAAAAGAGGTAACTGATTACGACTACAATTACTCTATAAAAAATCTGATTACAGCGCTCAGTTACAGCCCCAGAAAAGTAACTTAACAAATAAAGACAAATAATTGATTACTACTGCGTTACTTTGGTTCAAACTTTTATTGCCAAAACAAAACTTTATTTAGGCTACAGGGAGCTACTGCGGCTTGCTTAATTTTTTCTTACACATTTTGATTTTCAAGAGGAGATGTTTTTTCTAAGCTGTCGGCGGTAATTTTTTCATGTTTTCTTGGCGAGGTATTAGGAGGGACATTGAACACGCTCTCAATGTGTGCGCTGGAGGCAGGGGCGGTTCCGCGAGCTGACGGTGTTGAAGGAGCAGCTGTGCAAGGCCTCCGCCACTGTGACACTCCGTCATTGGTCCTGCCCTTGGTCTTTCAGCTTTGCTAGTGACGTACTGCTTTCGCGCTAAAAAGAACTGCGCGGTTTCCGCCTATATTTCTTTACTGCGTCACAGCGCGACGTGCTATGATGGCTGCAAATCGAAGCATAATCTTTGCATTATGCGCTACGAATGAACTGTAACATCCCAACGCCTTCTTTCACTCGAAACAGATCATTTATGTTCGAGGAAACACATCAAAGGCATCAGCAGCAGCTGTTACCAGTCTTTTATTGTACGTGGAGCAGTGCTGCCTACTTTGCAAAAGTTTTCCGACATTTCCATTCGAGCCGTTTAGGGTGGTTGTCGAGTGCAGGCGGTGAAGTTTTTTCACCTCGCCAAACACTCCCACGCAAACTTACGACAGCAGTCTACATTTGACCTCTCACTCTGTTGCATTCTTTTTTACCTACCACCTTCACCTATTCCTAACCGCGCTCTTTGTTCTTGTAACTAGGTTCGAATTATTCGCATCTGCCTCCTCAAAATTTTTGTAACACTCTTCCCAACATCAAAGAGCTTCATTTTAACCCTTGCCAACTAACTCAATGCTTTCATAGGATCATTAACGTAGCCCCGTCAACACCTTTCGACAATTTACAAACTTTTGTAAACATCCGACCCACTCCTTCACAGGACGTCATATTTCCCCCTGCCTATTGATTTCATTTTGCTCCCATTGGTATATTCTATACGTATACACGGGCATGGCTTCCGGTTGCTCTTGCGTCACGTTTCTTTTTTAAAGAAGCACTCGCATGCAACCTACACGTTAAAGAGACACATGCGCCCAGTTTTTATATCATCCATCTGCGCAGCTGGAAAGACCGGTGTTTGCCGGAGGCTTAGCCATTGTCTCACTTGCTCGGTCTGAACACAAATGAGCCACTTCAAATTCTGAACCAAGGAGCCCCATACAGTTGAAACGCGCTGCCGTCTTTAAATACAGCGGAGATTCCCTTTCAGCTCTCGGCTTCACAAAGAAGCCGCCTGATCCGACGTGACCAGATATGTCCACACGTAGGTTTACCGGATCCGCGCTAGTATA
>JARKHS020029315.1:0-151034 GCA_030143305.2 Amblyomma americanum
TTTGGAGCGAAGCTTAAACGCAGTTCTCAGTGTATTTAAGTACACGGCTCCAATTGGCGAGGAGCACTCGCGGCGCGCTTGCCTGCGCATTTGAGCGAACCCCCGGTGTAAAACGAGCCGGCTATCTTGGAGCGAACGTCCGGCACGTGAACACCACACCGGATTTCTTGTGACCTAGACATCGCTCGATGTGTGTCACGCAACTCTACTTCCGCTTCAGAAACCCGATGGGGGTGGAGAGTGCAGGATCGAGAGAGGGGAGGGCTTTTGTTCTTAGTGCTTTCTCCTCATCCCTCCGTCACGCCGCAAAAGCTCGCCTATGGTAGGTGCGGCTCCTGATAACACCTCTCAAAGCCTCCCAGCAGCCCTTCTTGAAACACTCGTTCACAACGACACGCTTTCCCAACACGAATGCAAGGGAGAAATGCGCGCGAGCGAAAATTGGGGCAAGGGTGGAATGGTCGCAGGTGCGGAGACTTGAGTATTCTCTTAACATGCCGAGAAGCCGCGAGACTCTTAGCGAGAGATAAGACTCGACACGTTTGCGAGCAATGGCGCTCTTGACCGGCGTATCTGCAGGAGATAGGAGCGACGCGTAAGTATCGAGACCTTTGTCAGCATTCGAGGGTGAATCCAGCAATCGTCATACGTGCAGGCTGGAGCTTATGCAATGAACACTGCCGCCTTTTTTACCAGACTGGAAACGTCAAATGACAGTCCCTTTGTAACACGTCTTACAAACGCGGGAATCAACTAACGATGATCTCTGCAGGAAGCCCCAAAAAAATTGTTTTAAATGCACTAAACTGATGTGTCCTATAGAGTCGTGCCGCATGTTTCGAGCATGCGTTGAGCATTGGTAGACTGTCGAGCCCAGTTATAGCGGCCGCAGGTATAACGAACGCTCGGTATTACGAACGAGGGTGGTGTTGCCGTCAAAATTTGTATTAGGGCAATCTCAACGAATCTCAGATAGAGAAAACAACTGTGGCCGCACTACATAGTTGTAGTGAACGAGAACTCAACGTAAACTTGCCCTTGCAGTAGAAAAACTCGCGCTTCCAGCAAGCGCTTCCTGCAAGCGCGGAGATCGAAGAACGTCTCTCTTCCCCTGTGAGCTGTAACACCATCGGGGAAGGACACGGCGACTCAAAAAAGCACTAAAAAAGGCAGCGTTGAAACAGTAGATGACCGCCGCCTAAGCGCGCGCCGACAGTCAAGAGTTCCACCTCAGATCATTAGGACACCGCCACGCATGCGGAAGGTTCGGGGTTCGATCCCCAGTTCCGCCGGGTACCCACCTGCGATAAATGGGTACAGGATTTCCCCTGGTCTGGCGCTCGGCCTAATTAGGGTGAAATGCTTGGGGAATGGGTCTTTGACCCCACCTTGAGTAGAAGAAAAATACCTTGTGCCATGGCGCTCTTTGACCGCAAATGCCCTTGTGCCATAAAAATCCATAATCACCAATAGTTTCACCTGTGCTGGTTGGACAAAGAATCGAAAGTATAAGGAGAAGCGTGGTGGGCGTCAGACATAGGCAGTGACGAAAGCGAAGCTACACTGTGCATGGTTAGGGATCAACCAATGTTTGCGAATTGAAAAGTTTAATGCCTTGCTGGCACCGCTGGTCAAGTGGTATACGACTCCTGCCCAGTCGACTGTCCGCCTTTCCTGCTGTTAGCGGGTTCGCACAGCGTGCAGTGAGCAAACAGCGCTGCTGATACGTTCTATTCCAACGCGCATTACGCTACCTTCGTGGCTGCATGGGCCCAGGTATGACAAATGGCGCTGTCGAAACCCCAGGGGATCCGACGCACGTGTATTTCTTTCAACGCTTATTCGATGCAAAACTAGTGGGATGTTTCAGGGAATGACTTTTGGGGCGGACGCCGACATCGCAGAGAAGTGCTCTAACGAAGCTATTCTGCGCAAAGCACGAGCAGTCCTCGAATACCAGGAGTTTGATTAAGCAAGGCGAACTGCCACCAGCTACCGTGAACGCTTCATCTGCGCTTGGTTAAGTTATATCGTGTTCCTTAAGCAGACGGTTAGACGCAAAGTAACTCGGCGAGGAAAATGTTGCCGCTCTCAAGAGCTTGGAAAGCAGAGCGATACGGTCAGCTTTTCCAAGGAGACAAGGAAGTTCAAATATTCAGATTTCGGCGAAAATTTTGCAGCAGAAGCAACTCTTTTTTTTTTTGCACAAAGCGGATGTTGGCACATAAGCGCTTTTCCAAAAAAAAAGAATTTTTTTACAAGTTTTATGACCGTTTCAATCCACGAGTGTTTGAGTCTTTGTGTTGCCTTGTCTTGCACAGTTGCCGCCTCTCAAGATCTGCCTAGATTTTTCAGTGATGACGCCATCTTAATAGTCGACCCGTTTTTCCACAGTCGGCCTTTACTCTTCCTGGGCCAAATTCCGACGCCATAGACCGACGCGTAGCCCCTGCGATGATAAAATCCTAGCGAATACTGTTCTTTCGGGAGGTTAACTATCTGCGATGGGCTAAGTGTCAAAGAGCAATCGACGCCAGCATAGCTCACACGCTAAATTAATGTCTTGTTTCTTTCTGCGTTGATGTCTAAATACGTAGGCACCTATCACTGCAAGTTCCTACACCTATCACGTGCCTATTTAGTGTAAATTGCAGCTGACATTTTACTTAGAAAACCTTTGTTAACCCCCTAAGACCACTGTAGCCATAGTAAGCCGCCGCCTGGAGACGATATTTTTGCCGCCATGGAGTCTATTTACGGCCGCCGCGGTGGCTGAGTGGTTATAGCGCTCGGCTGCCGGCCCGAAAAACGCGGGTTCGATCCCGGCCACGGCGGTCGAATTTCGATGGAGGTGAAGTACTAGGGGCCCGTGTACTGTGCGATGTCAGTGCACGTTAAAGAACCTCAGGTGGTCGAAATTTCCGGAGCCCTTCACTACGGCGTCCCTCATGGCCTGAGTTGCTTCGGGACGTTAAACCCCCTTAAACATAAACATAAACAGGAGTGTATTTACGCCGCATAAATAAGATATGATCGCTATATAAAGGGGCAAAGCCGAATCGCAGGATGAGAGCGATCACCTTCTGGGTAATCAAAAACTTAAGGAGTTTTTCGGCACTGATTATCTTCATAACGCGGCTGTCTTGCTTCCAAACAAAATCTCCGCGCTTAACAACGCCTAAGGCGAGCAACACTCAATCACAAGACGGGCTCTTGTTGGAGCCACGCCGCTACGTGCGACAGAAACATAGGCTGTCCCTGCTGCCAGACGGCGCCTTACAAGCTCAATTGTGGCTTTGGCGTGTCTGCTCCCTGCATTGTATCTTTGCTTTGAATAAAATAATATTATTAACGTAAATTTAAGCCTTTAATGGCTCATACTCGTGGTGTCCGTCCGTCCGTGACACTCTTAAACTCGATAAGCAAAAACATTCTTGTGCACGATGGGATTCGAACCACCATCCTTCCGTTCCGCAGCCGAGTGTGCTAACGACTACGCTACTTCCGGCCAACGCCTATGTAGTTCTCCTTGTCCAGGACGCTGGAGAGTGTTTGCAGAAAGGCGTCGAATCAGATGGATGCCTCCGGAATACCCTCCAGTGTCTCCAGTATTTAAGATTCACAAACAATTGTATACTTAATTAACATCTTAACCATTAATCAGTGACACAAGCAGCAACACCGCGCTTAAGGCTTTCGCCCCACCGCAGTTTACGTCAACTAAGTGCCCCTGAATTTTTATTTTAAAAAATGATATCAGTCGTATTTGCTAGAATTCAGCACCATGATGGTCAACGCGCTAAATCGAAGCTTCCAGAACAACTTCTTCAGCGTTAGTCATTCCATTAACTGCCAGGAAAAGGCGGAAATTTGACATCGCGAAAAAAACAGAAAAAAAGAATTTTCTTTCCTTCTCACTATTATCCTATCTATTCCTTAATCAATCCGCGAGACGAGCACTTGCTAACTCCAAAGGTCGCGGCGCATGTGCTGTGCTTTACGGTTTGTGGTTATGACTATTATTGTTCACCCCTCCAGCAGCTCTGCACCGTATTGCGCTGCACTCTTCTCTCGCCGTGCTATTTTTAAGCTGTGCTGTTTTTGTCTGTTCTTTTGACGCATGCTGTTTTGTCGTGGGCTGTGCTTTCGTGTCCCCGCGCTAGTTCTGCCCGTCCGCGTCTGTGACCATGTTATCTTAATGATACAGTTGTACCAGCTTTCCCTACTCTGTGCGCCAATTCAGCAATACCACTCTGGACACACAAGACTGAAGGATATCCCCGGAGTGCTACCGCCTTTCTTTTGCGGTGCGTTCATTATCAGCCGAAAACGGACTGCTTTTAAACGATCTCCAAGTGTTATCTTCGGCGCCAACTGCTTGCACACTTTGCGACCTTCCTAACATCCCTACTCAACCTCCTAAGTCCCACGGGCCTTTTACTGTGTTTCATTTTGGCACACGTATTTCTTATCACTTCCTTACATTGCAATTTTTGGTTGCCCATCACAAATATCGGGCCGAAGTTTCTTCCTTAAGCTCAAGTGTAAATCCGTTTCGCTGAAGTGTGGCAGTGCTGCAGAAACTACAATGTTGGCGTCAGCAGACCAGAGACCTGTCTTTCAAAGTAATTGCCGCGAACAATGTTTGGACGCTGTAAACGAACTTCGTGTACTTTTATGCAACATAACACTACGCGGCAGAGACGCCGCTGAGAACTCGAATCGTCTTCTACGCAGCCTTGATCCTTCTTAGCTAATCCAGCTAACTTTAGGGCTCTACCCCTGCAACGCAGCATTGCTACGTAACATATTTCTGCGAACTGCATTCCCCACAACCACAAGCAGTAGCAGCCAGTCCGCTTAAGGCCACTGCAGCCCGAAAGCCTCTTTCGTTGGTTACCAGTCATCCTCTCCTGCGTTACAAGTCTTTGTTAGTGCGTGCTCTTTTGGCCCCAAAATGGCCGACCTTCCAACTCGCAGTCACTGCAGGTGATGCAACAAGCGCCTACCTTGTCATTATCCCAGCTTCAAGGTTTGCCGAGTGTCCGTCGCGAATAACCTGTTCTCTTTGACTCTCGTGCTTACGCAGAGGCAGAGATACTGGAATTTACTCTTGACCCTTTTAGTCCCGGAAGGCCAGCGAGGTGGAGGCCGGGTGGGTGATGCAAAACCCAAGTATCTAATCAGCCATTGTCCAGTCTTCAATGCACACTGAGCGTCCTGGAGGGTAATCTGATGTCCCTGCACATACGCGGTAACCCGAAGGCGAATAAGTTCGAACCTGTGCTCGATTCTTTATGGGCCGATATGGCAATAAAGAAACATTATTTGCAGGTGTTCTAACAACCAAGCACATTATATGCCGTCGTTCTCGATCTGAGGCTCACCGAGCTAGCCCTCAATCTAACCTGTTCTAGCTGAGTTATCGGTGTTACATGAACACCAGCATTACGGGATCTTCCTCTGACTCTTTATGGATTCAGAAGCCAACAAAGGTTTACTTTACTATGAGAAATGTGCGGACTGCGGTCACTGCCACAGGTGGGCATTTGACCTCAAAAATCTCGACGTCACCTGAACCTCAAATAAAATTTGCCGTCCCCACTCAGCCTCACTCAACATCAGTTTAGGTTGAAGTCTCCTGAGACGCCCTCCTCTCACTTTCCCTGAGGCCACTGGCGACCTCCTCAACCTCACCTCAACCTCAAATTTTGAGTTTGAGGTCGGCTTCTCGACCTCAGAAAACAAACAAAAAGAAACAAAAAGTGATTAGGAAGTTCATAATTTAAAAACAGTTCTGAGAATCCTGTGAGACAGGAAAGCCAAAATGATGATGGTACCATTGCGATGGCTTGTTATAACAATAGCGGCACTAAGCGGTCTGTAATTGTTCAATAAGGTGTGTACAGCCATTACTGGTGTGCACGCAATAGGAAAAGCTTGTAACTTGGGATGAGCCCTTGGAGAGTTTATGGACTGCGGACAGGGGTGTCCCTTACGTGGTTACCACCAGTATGCCGGAGAGTACTTTTTTCATAAGTTTGCTTCATTAACTATTTGTAAGCTTATCAGTGCCAATATTCGGTAACCTGCTTCGCGTATACTTCGTATTGGAAGCCTCTCGCTCATTCACTCGCGAACAGGCAATTTTACAAACACATACGTTCTACACCATCTACCAGAAATTATAAGGGCGGGAGAGGGAGGGGGGTGTTCACGATACTCTTCTTAGATCTCAGAATAGTTACCGAATGTAAACAAACTGGTCTCCGATGTACTTTCCAATGTGACGGCCACGCAGACGCATATCAATATGTTTCGATTTTCTAGCTGTATGTAGAAGCGAGCGGATTCTTTTTATGCGCAAAAAAGTGCCCGCAAGAAACCGCGCCATGTAAAGTCACGAGCCGACGAGTCACGCGACGAACATGATGACATCACATCATTAATTAATGCTAATAACCACAAATTACATACGCAATTAAAACAAATGAATGTAATTAGATGACACTAAGACTAATTGTTATAATGATGACATCATACGAGTGTGCACGTCATACCAAATCACGTGACAACGAAGTAATCTCACGTCATACTAGGTCGCCACCGACCCCCATTTCAAGGTCCGTAGGGATCCCACATTACTACACATGCGCATGACGCATAACAAAGAGTTCCCACAACCAGGTCCACATTAATGACATTCGGATTGTCCAGCAGATAAACTCGCCAGTTCTCATGTATATGACATACTGCAACGATCATGCAACGACACATGCCTTTGACCCTCGAGATATTGCCGATGATGATAATGATACTGGTGATGATTATAGTGTATCTTATCGAGCCCGGGGAAGTCTGATATACCACTACCAAGTTAAAAGTTCCTACAGTCTTGTAAATATTGTACATTGCCCAGCAACCGCAGACAATACTTCTGCGGGAAAATAGCAATACGTGCAGTTAATAAGTAAGGATGTTGATGTTCTTGGGAGGTCAAGACCATTCCTCGTTTCTTCCACTTCCCTCCAGGTGCCAATGGTAATGGTTTCGAAATCCTGGGAATTCTCCGATGACTCGGCAAGAACGGGCTAGATTACGTATTCGAACACTGTGCCGACTATTGGAATCACACGGGTCAAAACAACTGGTCTACAGTGGGCAGCGTGAACCATTCTCTCTGTCAAGAGCACCACGGCTCCGCTCACATTTCACCGCAGCGAAATCTTTTCCAAGCCCCCCCCCCCCCCCCCCCTTTTCCCCACGGGGACAAAAAGAAAACGCCACCTAAATTCTCATACGCCTGAACAGAATTCTGGGTTCCAGAGACAACCTGCTTTGAGTCAATCATTTGCTTTCCTTCAATCTGAACTAATCGATGGCACGCTGCCATCCTCGATGTTTTTTTACCCGCGAGCACCGTGCGAGCATTCCGCGAAGCCGCTTAATATGAACAATGCGATTCTGCAAAATAGTTAAAGGAAAAATAACGATGTGGGTAATGCCTGGTCGCCTGCAAAGCAGGCCGCCAACCTAACGGATACCATATGTGAGAAAAGAAAAAAAGCAAAGAGAATGATTACATACTTACAAACTAAAATCGCACTCTAAAAACAGAGGCGAACAACAGTGTGCGCCATTAAACGTCATATTAGAAGGTTTGGAACAGCGACTCAGCAGCACAGCGCGAGCACGTAATCATTTTTTTTCACACATCTGCATTAAAAATAGGGAAAAGGAATTAGCTGCCACATAATCATACATTAATTACACTTTTCCATTTTTTACCGCCATAACACTGCTATGTTGGTTCGTTCGCCCCGTGATGCGGTGTTTCGGCATAACATGTAAATTTTCGAGAAGGAGCAAGGAACAGGAGACAAAAGAGGTTATTCGGAAGGATATTAAAGTGAAATTATGTCATCATCTGCTTGCACTAAAGAACGGGAGTATACAGGAGTAGTGCGAGATTCAAATGGGGAAGACACCAATCAAAAGCTTCGACGGTATTATGCAGGTTTTTCTGGCCTCGTGCTTTTTTCATCAAAGCAGCAGGTGTCCTTGTTAGGAACCGCTTTAATCACATTCTCTCGCCTTTGCCAACTGCTCCAGCTTCTGTTAAGTCACCGTGTATTGTACAGCAGGATCCCTTTCAACCGACCAGAAGGCAAGGGCCGTGACGTGAGCGCCGGCAACGAGCACGAACACGAGGCAGTCTTGCTTTGGGCCATCTGCACTGCGACGAATTTATTGCGTTCTTGTTGGACTGAACTTATTCCTTTGCGGCATCAGACAAAGCTACCGCGGGTCAAAGGGAGTTATGTGCTTTGCGCGCACCCGGGAGTTTGAGCCGGCCGGCAGGCAGCTCGGCGGTTACGCCAGCGGCGGAAGGGGGAGGGACGGTGGCGTGCCCTGACAGCAGCACTCCTTCCAGGAAGACCAGAGGGGTGCGCCTTCCTGTCGGCTCGGCTGAACGGACATTACGGCTCAGCACCAAAAGTTAAGAGCAGCGGATTGCGGCATCCGGGTGTCGAAACGGCAAACCGAACACCAAGCGTCATTGCATGAATACTGCGGCGGTGCGCTCCAAATCCGCTTGGGAAGCGGCGCTCTTCGGAACTGCAGAAAGTCTCGACCTCAAAATTTCGACGTCACTGACTGATGACCTCACTCAACCTCCAACTCACGCGTGAGGTTCAGGTTGAGGTCTGATTTGCTGACCTCACTCACAAAATTTCCAGCTGTCGCCGACCTCACCTCAACCTCACCTCACGACGTGAGGTTGAGGTCATTTTGAGGTTGAAGTTGACCTCATGAGGTTGCCCACCTCTGGTCACTGCCACTACGCAGGATTGGTGTTTATTATTTCTTGTTTCACTCGACGCCCGTTTAGAGACACGATTGGCTTCATTTTGCTACTCGCACGTTTTTAGCTCTCTCCCCCTAAGTAAAGGTATGGTAGCCAACCGGATGTTATGCCTGGTTAATGTCCCTGCTTTTCTTTCCTGCTTTTTATTCCTACCCTCTCGAAAACATCAGTTGCGTTGAAGCATACATGACCCTGCCACATTGCATAGTCAGACGTGGTATAGGGTATCGCATTGCGCGCCTTCCAATCAAAAAATATACCAGATGCGTCAACTCTTCACCGCTGCCGAAGCGCCGGTGGCAACGTGTTCGTTCGCCATCTTACTCCGCTGTCCAGGCTCCCCACTCTGCAGAGCAGGGCCGGGCAGAACCGCCTAAATCCAGTCAGCACCGGTCGCCGTGTACCCGACCGAGTTGGCTGACTGGCAGGCACGCGGAGCGTACGTTGACACCCGTCCCCTCCACCTCGCCAGGCACACACACACAAGCCTTTCCTTCTCCTCCGTTTCGTTTCCAATTCCTTCACGCTGTCGTCTGCCGGTACGCGGATCCCTCAGCTCTTACCATACGCTCTCCGGCGGGCTGCAGCCGCGGCAGTCTCCTGTTCCGTGAGCGGGAAAAACGACTCTTCAATCTTCTCTCCCAGCGGGAAGAGGCACGCTCTTGTCACTCCAATTGTCTTTACTATGTACTGCCTCATCTATAACCGTGCAGTGGCTGTGGAGTTCTAGATCTGACTTCAGGTCGAAGGGCTACTGTCGGCGAATTGGCTCCGCTGAAGCTTAGTGGAACGATGTAAATGGCCAGTATAGGACACACACTGCGTTTCCTGAGGGTGCCGGGTCTTTCACGTGCCCCCCCCCCCCCCCCCACCCTGCCCTTGCACTCCTGTACCTAGAAATGCCTCCACTTCAAATTATCGTGAAGTCAAAGTGAACAAAAAGGGATCAGGGACTGCCCGTCCTATATCGACCCCAATTGACAATGATTGCACTAATTGGTTGAATTGCGTAGTTCCATTGTCCTCGCGTTGTTCCACTTGTTAACAAAGTCCAAAGTAGTTAGCCAGCGATCCTCTGGACCTCATGTGTCCTTTTCTGTTACCGTCCTTACTAAAAATCGGCACCGCGCATGTTCTATCTCTTCTTCAACAATGTGATCACCTTCGTTGCCTGCGTCCTGATACACTGAGGCCATCTGCTGCATGTGTTGCGTATCTAACAATGCACAGCTTTATTTCAGAGAGTAAAATGTAGCACTTGTGCGGGGGAGAAGGATAGGTAGCAGGCGGTGGTCGGTATAAAGGGTCTCGTGGTCTCAGTCCTGCCGCATACGGGACACGATCGCAATGGAAGACAATGATGGCAGCGGTCGCCTCTGGAACGCAGTCCCTGCGGCACGCAATCGACACTTTGGCGGCTTGAGTGACAGGCACGGCTACATTGTCTGCTGCACGTGCAGCCATTGTGGACAAGCCATCAGTTGATGTTGCTTTCAGCAGGCGCAGCACGTGACTTTGAGGGTTCGTGCCACGACCGCAACGCGAGATGTAAAAGGAATCGTGCGATTACATGAAGCTAGACGTACTGTTGTGCCGCGAATGAGAACTAAGAGATCATACAAATACCCGGCGCTTTACCGCAAACTAGCTGGACAATTTTTTTTTTAGATCTGAAACACCGAGTACTTTCTAAAGGACTTCAAAGGGCGATTGTTCGGGCTAGTGGGTAATTCACATGAGGTTTCAAAGCGCAAAAAAGCAGGGACAAGAAATTGCTAAAAAAAGGCATCACTGAAATAAACTCAGTTTTCATTATGTTTCTTTAACCAGAGAGCTTTTACGCGGTTCAATAACATTGTCTGTGCTCTTAATCTATATCGGCCGTTACTAAGTAACAGCAGGCGGGTTGATCAGATCTAACTTCGAGTCCTGCTGGCGTCGCAATTGGTTCTTCGAGCTGATATAAGTTGCGATGTCGCAACGAACACAGCAATTTTTAAGATCTCAAATATTCACAATTACTCATTGTACTGCGGGTACAAATTCCGCTCTAGGCACTAGCGCAGGGTACCTCGCGTGGACAGCAGTAATTCTTCCAACACCTTCTTTTTTCCAGAGGCGGCTTTTTCAACACATTCTGACTAATTGAATTTTCGCTCTAATTTGCTACCACTACCATCTTATCGGGAGGTCCTTCTCCGTTCTGCCGTTCTTTCTAGCCCGATAATCCTCATTTCCACTCAGCATCCGATGCTGCGATAGTCCATGAGTACGTGTACACTGAACTACGTACATTATATCTGCTCTTCAAACGAACAAAGCTAATTTTTTTGCAACCTTCATGCCCCAATCTCGGCATTGTTTTCCCCATTCTTCCCTGCCAACCCTCCAGCCCCCACTCCAGAGTCGGTTACAATGATGTACATGAGCCAACTGATAGGCACTTATGGCGAGGCCCGCAAGCTTTCCTCGTGTACAAACCGCCATTCATGTGTACAGGCTTTGAAGCGACAAGATCCGTGCGACATCCTTGGCGCGCCTCAAGTGCTCTTCCTCACCGCACATTGTCTCTCTCTCTCCACATTGCTCAATCGGAAGCCATCTTTTCATGACGCCTCGGCGCTATAGAAATTCATTACCAGCTTTCTTCGATTTCGTCTGCTATACGGTGTCTTTCAGTGTACGTGAAAAGCCTGTTTTCATGGCTTGCCATGGGTGCTTGACGTGATTTTGAGACGTAGGAGATAAAGGCGGGACAGAAGCAGGCTAGCTTGAGCGCATTCTTATATAAACACAACTGCAGGCGGTAGGTGTTATGAGATCGGAACGAGTAACACTGTAAGGCTCTATTGTTGTTAGCGCAGTCATAAACTTCGCAATGCACACTAAGTATACATATTACCTTCCAAATCTGAAAATACATGTAAGATAAGCGCCACTTTAATTGTTTTCGCACATTGCGCCTCCTCTTATAGGCATGGATGAAGGGCGCGATTTTTTCCCACATTTTCCTCTGTTTCTTAGAAAACATGATTCGGACGGCGCTATTATGCGGGCCTCCGCACGCTGATATTCTTTATCTTTTAGAAAAGCAGCCAATTCTGTTTTCAAGAAATGAAATCCAAATATTCACATCTTTTGGAGTGAAAAAAAAATAGTTGAGGGATGGAAACAGTTTACGGATATGCGTGCAAATGCCCCATTAATTTAGACGAAAAGCTATATGGGCAGTAACGCATTACGTGGAGGCTATATACAAGAGACCTCTTAAGCGCCACCTGAGAGATGCTTCCGCTTTTCATATCATTGTCTCTAAATGGAGGCCGTTTGGGTATGTGTGATGTGTGTATCAGCAAATTGCTCTTGTCTTGACTTTTTATGCCATAGTTTTCTAGTGAATAAAATAATTTTCATCGAAATATATTTCTTTAATGCTCTGTGTCTTACTGGATAAACCAAATTTCAATTTGATCACCAAATGCGAAAACCCTTTTAAACGCGAAGTCCATAGTCAGAAAGCATGTAATATTTTTATATTGATGGGAGAGAGTAAATTCAAGACACTTCGATACATGTTGATAATTATCGCACTAAAAGGAAGAGATTTAATAAAGTGCAAGTTGTCACATATGCTTCGCTGAGTGTAGTTAAGCTGACATATTTAGAGTACGCATGCATGCCAAGTGGTCTTAAAAACTGCATGCGGCAAACATCCTATTTAGCTTTGCAGTGCAAGAAAAATCTTTCATTTATATTTGATGAAATAGGCATCTGTTCCAACGGATGTTTACTGACGGTTCTTCAGCCGTGGCTGCGGGCTCCTTTAACTTTGGATCAGGTGACGATTATCCTTGAAAGGCAAAGTCTGGTCGCAGCTAAGCGGCCCTTTTGCACCCTTTCTACACCCTGGAGACACAAAATGAAGGGTGTTTCGAGCAATAGCACCCTTGTAGACAGTAATGAAGGCTGTATATATAAAAAATTATGGTGCTAGAAAGGTACTTCATTAGGTGTAAATTGCAGGAGCATCCTTTTAGCACCCATGAAGCTGTGAATTTTTTTTACTCTGTAGAGAACGCTGAAGGGCACGCGACAGGATGGGCACGTTGCTGCCAGTATATCTAAGGCTTGAGAGCAAATGCCATCTAGCTGTAGGTATTACTTTCAGTCATGCAATCAAGTTTATTAAGACGTTACGCTCAAAGTTACTGCTGTGAGAGAGTCAGCAATCGAAGTAGGGCTAGACAGACAAGTCTTTGTCCAGTTACTCGGTAATGGATGACCACTGCAAAGTTCAGTGTCTGGGCCACCTTTTCCTGTACAGCGGGTCAACTGCATTTGTGACACAGCTGGTAGTGGCGGGATTGTATTTTTTGTGACTTGGATAAACTGCTCAAGATTGAGTCGAACCTTGCTCCTAGAGTAGACGAAAAGCAGTAACGCTTCTTTGGTGGCGAAAGAAACGAGATACTTTTTCCTCTGCGTGGTGGTTAGCCCGCCTGCGAATACTTTTGCGTTGATCCGCGTGCCAGAATAGTCTTTATTTGGTTAAGTTGTCAGGTGCATGCTAATCAATCGTGGCAACGAGGTTCGTGTTGTGACGAAATTTGTGGAGACATGTCCGCTCATTAGTTGAACGATTTTATTTTTAGGAGTATCCAGGTTGATTCCGACGGCGACGACAGACGAAAATTGAAGGTGTCGTATCTAAGGCTCGAATCTTGAAAGATACAGAAAATGCATTATTTCGGGTGTAAGGTCGCGAAAGCATGGGCTGAACCAAATGTATTCAATGAATGATGGCTTATACTGGGGGCATGTGGTCTAAAATAGACTCCACGCGGTGCAGAGGCATTCCAGAGAACTCCTCATTCAATTATTGCTTACACTGAAAAGATATAAAATGTCAGTTCCGCTCTCCAGTTTCTGAGAGCTCTCGAAACCCACACGAGTCAACGTAGTGTGAAAGAAAAGGTTTTGCTAGCCCGCAGTCAACGAGAGCTCTCCGGGGATGTTTAAGGAGAACACTATTTTGTTTTTCCTTTCAGGTAGTTTTCCTATGCCCCTACAGTCCATTAATGCATTCTGAAGCTTGACAAGGAATTAAAAGCAAATGTGGCTCTATGGGTCACACTAAGTGTCCCTCTCAGTATTTGTCGCTACGTATGCGCCATCTGAAGGCCACTCACCCTAATTATCCGTTGCGCATAACTCTCTCATCTCTATACACAGTAATGCGTAGCAAGCGTCATGTTTGTATAAGAAACAGATCAGCCAAATAGCGCACGCCCACTGTGACTGCAAAAAATAACAACGCTTTTTTTTTTCCTGTTTACGTGCTGCACGAATGTACTGAACTCGCTCCCTTGTATTTTGTTCTCGTGGCGGCCAACCCAAGGCAAGTCATTGAGAAAGAAACCAATGAAATTAACAGTAGCTAAAAGTTTCATCGATACGGCAACTAATCTCGCGATCAAAGCTTACTGTCCTGCTCGTTTCACTCATTTCATGCATAGAGCAAGTGATGGATTCCGCTCACTGCTAGCGCTACAACCCTTATTTTTTGTCCCGTCTACAGGAGAAGGCACGTGTAAATGGTTTCTCGTTGTTGTTTATGCACTTCTCATACCACCTGTTATGTGCACAATAATTCAGCAAAATTTTACTGCTTTTAACAATTTAGTCCCTTTGATTGCCTCTGCACGGTTTTTCTTACATAACGTTGCAAAAATTTGCGCGACTTTAAGCAACGATACAGCACAACTTACCTGAAAAGATACCGCTGTCTGCCATTCATAAGTAGCCTGCTGACTTAT
The DNA here is from genome assembly GCA_030143305.2 of Amblyomma americanum. Lineage (NCBI taxonomy): Eukaryota > Metazoa > Arthropoda > Arachnida > Ixodida > Ixodidae > Amblyomma > Amblyomma americanum. The sequence continues at coordinate 14,686 of JARKHS020029315.1, forward strand.
GTAGAAAAAAATGGGACTTAACTTTAGCCTGTTCGCGCTCCAGAGCTTCTGAGACAAAGAAATAAAAATTGGAGAGGACACTTAAGGCTCTGCCTTAACGGTATGACGCGATAGCGTAATGGGTTAATTCCCGTATATGCAAAAGGACATTCTCTATACTTTACATTCATAGATCCCTGGAAGTCCTCATACCCCTCCTGGCGCAGTGGTGCAGCGGTTATGCGATGCGCCACCGCCCTGCAATGGCAGGTGCTGCCACCGGTGAGCCTTTACGCGAGCGACCAGTCATTAATTACACTCCCACCTGCCACGGTGCGCAGTTTGCTCACTATCCGGTGGACAGGTTGTGATGACGCCGCAAGGTCATGTGACCTAGGTGGCCCACCTGCCTCCTAGGTTGCTCTCTACGCCAACGCCAACGCTCAGGTTTCCTGGCGCACGGGGCCTTTAACGCTATGACGATAAAAACGACGGCTATTCTGCGCCCCTCATGAACAATGCTCTCTAGCATCACGTGGCCCCGCAGAGCACACCACCGCAGCATGCCCCTCCCTCTCCCCTGTGCGGTCCGCCTGGAAAGCATTTTGACTGCCCAGCTAAGCATTTTTGGCTGGCCAGCATTTTGACTGGCCAGTAAGCAAGCATTTTCGATTTTAAACTACTACGGCACCTACGTCGAAGCCAATGGCAGCGCTGTTAACTTCAGAGCAACTTGCATGTCCAGCCTCTGCCAACAACAAAAAAAAAAACACCCCGAGGACCTTGCTTCCAAGCTGCGTAGCTGGCCTTTTCTAGTATCCGTGGAAGTGTTCCTCCCCAGTGTTCCAGAGGGCCAGTGTTTCTCTCTGAAGGCTCAGGAGATTTGGATGCTGGCGATGCGTACGAGCCGCACAAGATCCAGATGCGAACTCTCCTGGGCTCTTAACTTTTGACAAAAGATGTACACTCTGTAAACACTGAAGATCCCGAAACATTTCGCTTTCGGGCCACGTCTTGCGGCTCATAATGCATCGCCAGCATTCCGAATTTATTAAACCTTCCGAGAGCAACCCCTATGAAAGATAGGACTCTCACGGGGGCTGTCGTATCACACCGCTGCACGGCTTAGGAGCAAACCACCTTGGCTGTAAATTTATTACAGAGGTTGCATATTCTTTTATTTGGAATTTATTTTTCCTACTTTTGTGTTCTCTTCTTCTTTCCTATTTTCTTCCCCCGAGTTTGTACTCCTTTTTACTCTATTTTTCAATCGCTCCACTCAGCTACTGTCGCCAGTTTCGAGTTGTATTGAGAAGTGGCCTGCTGTTTTCATCGGTCCACTTAATTTCTGTTCATATTTGTATTCTTTTAACTACCTTTCTTATATACAGTATAAGTTATTATATACAGATTTAAGCAAAAGCTTACGGGATGAGGAGGTGCTGAAGAAAAATTCTTTCGCCGTTTTCATCAAAGCCAGTCGCCTGAGACACCTGGAAGTACACAAGGACATGTATGGTTTCTCCGTTGGCATCAGTTCAAAGCGTCTTCTCAGCTCGGGAGCGCTGAATTACTTTTTTTCTGCGTAAACGCATACCGTGATTTTTTGTTAGCTACTCCACGCGAATACTTAATGTGCTAGAGCTCTCAATGTTCGAATAATAGTGAGCAATATTATGTACAATCAAATAAACACGCAGCTATGGCAGTAAAATGTTCCCAAGAGTTAGACTGACTCCTCGCATCATTGCTGGTCACGTCATTCGGCAAAAACCCAAGAGAAGAACGATACTGTTCAGGCGACAACACGCGGACAGTCGAATCATGTGGAACTTGGAAATTAACTGCTTAATTGGACAAACCTTCGAAAGTCGATGGCGCGTAATTTCGATGGCCACACATTAGAGGCGTTACGTGTAGCGGCGCCGTACTAGCGGAGACCCATACCAGCTTACCGGATGCCTCCAAATAGACGTGCGCAGCCGGCGTTCGGTAAGTCGGTATACTCGTATGCGTTCGCTAATACGTCCCCGGTATGCGAAAAACGTCTATTACAGACTTTCAGTATACCAGAGACATATTAGCGTAGGCGTGTACCTGTTTAATGGGAGCCTCCTGTGCCCGCACTGTGGCACGGGTGCAGCTAGGCGGGGCCTGGCCTCACCCGCGCGCAGCCGGTTGCGCAGCCGGCGTTCGGTAAACCGCTACACGTCATCGCTAATATGTCTCGGGTATGCTAAGAACATCTATAGACAAGCCCAACCGGAGGACGCTGGAACAAAAAAAAAACTACTTTCGTCCTATTTTTGTGGACGTGGTGTTATGCATTGCGGTACGATCGCAGAGGGAAGTGAGAGAGGGGGGTTCCGGGTTCGAGAACTCGCTAGCCGTACCTCGATGAGCAAGTAAGCAGACATCGCCAGGACATCCTGAGCTGAAACATAAAGATAACATGGCGAGGAGATATCAGTGCGGGTTCCCGAACGTGGAGCCTACACTGTAGCGCGACCACAATCAACGGCGTATTTCAATCGACAGTCCGCAGCACGTTTTCTTGCTCGGTGAACAGAAAAGGGTGCTTCAATGGGCTATTTAGATTCAGGTCTTGAGTTTTTATGTGCTGAGACGGATTGTTTGTGGGCTCAGGGCTGTGCTCCTGATCGACGACTGGAATACACAATTAGAACACAATGTTCAACACAGTAGCATATTATGCGCCATGTTTTATTGGTTCTCAAAAGGGTCAAGGGTTTTAACTTTTCGTTTATTTATTTTTTACTGTATGCTGGCCCTTCGGCTGTGAACGTAGAAGTGGTGCAAAAGGTGATGGGGTACAAAATAGCAAGAAAGGAAGATAAATAAAGGCACGATGATACCAACTGTCTAAAAACTTGTAGCGAGCGCGAATTTATGACATGATTCCTCCTGCTGTCGAGTAACTGTGGCTTGTCACAGCTCCCGAAATCTGTAATGCCTTCTGAAGTGTAATCTGATATTGGAAAAAATATCTTTACAGTTAAACTGCTGCACGAAACATGTTTCAAAACATCCCACTTTCTGGATGCAAGTTTTCAACCTCTCATGAACTTTAGCCAACCATTGAAGTAAAATAATTAAAGGTGATGGTCATGGGTGTTAAAAACACCGCAAGACAAAATTCATTCTGGAACACTGCTTCTTTGTGAGAGGAGTAATACCTCTCTCACACGGGCACTTTCAAATGATGTCGAGTAAAGAGCCTTGGAGATTCTCAGTCGCTGTAAAAACTCGAAGGAATTGTGCAGCTGCTGTACAGCAAACTCGATCGCTGTCAAGAGTTATCGGATTCGAGGGCCTTCGAGATGACTGTGTGATAGGCGTATAAGACGAAGCGCATTGATTCCTTCTGTTCTTACTTCTACTGATTTGTCGTACTTCCCCTGCGCCAGCATCTGAGCTCGTGACTGGGCCGATCAAGCAAGGGGTTTGTTTCTAACCGCGCTTATTTTCTTAACGATTGCGTTTACACACAGTACCAACAAAGATAATCGCCATCAGCTGGGCCCTTTAAAACGCTTTGCCTTTATCACCGGTGTTTAGTATTTCCGCCCTTCCATTTTAACCTGCGGATTTCATTCTTCATCCATTATGCGTCTTTCCAGGCATAAGCAATCTGCAAATTCCAGCGCCCCGCATAACCCGTCGACGCAATCTCACCGAGAGCTGGCTCATTTTGGCGGTAAAATTCAGCGCGAACGGATGAAGGACACGGAAAGGGGACAAAACAAGCGCTGTTTTTTGTCCCCTTTCTGTGTCCTTCGTCCTTTCGCGCGGAATTTTACCGCCAAAATGAACTGCATCCAACTCGTCCAACTCACCATTCTTCTGCGAGAGCTGGCTCCCAAAACATGCGCAAGTAAAAAAAAAACTGTTCGGTACCAGAAAGCATAGAGGGGGCGCTGTCAGTACACTACATTGAAACGTTGAAACAGTGGCATGCCCAGAGAGAGAGAGAGAGCCGGAGTCCAAACGGCCCCCCGTTCAACGGCTCAGGCACGCAGTAAGTCCAGAGTGGCAAAATAGGCAAGCACGCCTCATTGTTCAGACGGCCAACTCCGCGTCACGTGACCAGCGTCACGTGAGTCTCAGGGCACAAACACGTGTCCCGGGCGTCCGTGAAACGCTACGCCTCGCACTGACGCGGAGAGTTCGCGTTTCCATCCAAACATGGGCCTACAACGCGACGGTGCATCTGCGCTGGTCCTGACAACAAGCATCGGCTGCGCGGAGGCTTGCTATCGCGCTCGCTGGCATGAAGCTCACGGTCTAGCACAATGGCACGACATGGAAAGAATGCTTCGCACTTCAGCTGCACGAAAGGCCGCCAGTTACCCTCCTTAGTAGGTGCGACAATCGCGTGGTGCAGTTTTCCTCCCTCCTATAGCTTCCATATTTGTAAAACGGTGATGTGAAGAATCTGGACTGTAATTTTCAAAGCCATGTAAGGGGAATGAATTGTTGGCAGTACAGAAACTGTAGTAAGATACAAGTTTAAAAAACAGCAGTTAACACTGGCCCGCGGTCCGCGGCATTATGTTTGACTTCACTGGGCAACCACAACAGTAAACGAAATTAACTTATTAATGATCCGCTATTAACCAACCCAAGTATCAAAATTCTAGAACTTCTAATTTCGTTCTTTTGATTACCTTCTTGTATAGACAACAAGGAAAGTTTTAACAACCGACTATATTTTTCTGGGGTAGGAATACTGTGCTCTGGTCCTGAATGTGGGCGAAGCCTTATTTCAGACTTAAGTTGTATCCGACTATATATAATAAAGTATTATGCGGCAGGAAAGTACAACCAGAATGGCACTCGTTCGGGCTCATTTACAATGCATTCTGACCCAATTTTAAGGTGGTCACTTCAGGCTTAACCTGCTTATATTAAACTTGTCTAAAGCGGTTTATTTTTGCACGGAAGATAAAAAAAAATGCATGACCTTACCTAAAGATAGGTTTCCCTACCTTATCCGGTTGTTTAAATTGGACAGTAGGTGGCCATCAATGGTGAGAAAAAAATTATTGTTGGTATTCTGCCAGAACGAAAGCGAGATCTTTCAAATGGCGATATACAATTAGACTACTGCTTATTAGCAGTTGGAGTACTGATTATTATCCCAGTTTTTCTTATTGCGCAGAATGGGAATTTTCTTCATTTTTCCACGCGCACTGTACTCACTACCTTAGTCATTACTCTACTCTTTGGTTTACTCAACCAAACTGTTCTACTCAACCTAAAGGTTTACTCAGTCAAGCAACTTTCACTCCATTTTACCGCGTCGTTTACTCCTAGCAGCTCGCGCACACCATTGATTCGCTCCTATTTTTCGGCTCCCAGCGTCTTGTTTTTGTTCTTTTTTACTTTATGGTCGCCATCTACATTTTCAAGTTTTAATATGATTGTCACCAACCAGACGAGTTTTGGTCCAACCCCCGACTTTATGTTACGAGTCCCTCTCACTTCAGGAGGCTTGATGCATTTTGAAAGCTGTCCTCTTATTTTTCCCTGACAAGCTATTTAGAGAAATGCCGATTGACAGACACAGCGCATGCGTTCTCTCTGTAACATGTCCAGCAATTTCGGACATTTTTTTTTCAGTTTGAAAATTGTAAGCTACTTTTACGTTGATATTGAAGTTACTTTTTCATTCTTCTTATATGAAGCAAAATCTTCCTTTTTGGGAACAATGGGGAATGCTTTTGACAATAGCGAAAACGTTAATAGACAAAAAATTCAAGACTGCCGTCGGGTTATCTGAGGATCTATTGATTGTTATGGTGAAGTATTGCGTTATATGAAGAAAATTGCGTTCATACAAGGTTTCCCACTCAGGAATGCTTTTGTCCAGAATTGTTGGGCATACGTGCAGCTGCTGCAAGGCGCCGCTCTGTTTTCAACCCGGTGCTCCGCTCGAGTGTGCTGCACAAGTTTGGTGCCAACTGCACCTCTAAGCATTTCATGCGGGATGTAACACTAGAGCATTGAAGGCCCCAAATATAGTCTGTATCCAAGGCAGTTTAGGCCCCGCGTACTGCATTGGCCGGATTCAGCACGTCAGCGAATTCCACACTGCTGGCATAAAAACACAAAGGCAGCAACACGCTGCAGCGTCAACGGTGGCGAGCTGCAGCTGTGCGGAACGGAAGGCAGGGTACAACGGCACGTCGCATTGGCCCAAAAAGCACTCTTATGTTGGCGACAGCACTCGGCAGTGCGAGGTCAACCTGCTCAGCGCAGTCGGTGGAGGAAAATGAAATCATAGAAATTAAGTTGCTTTGAAGGGCAGAACCAATAACTGAAGCATTTAGCAGCAGAAACAAAGAAGCAAAAAAAAGAAACCCACGAAGCCGCCATGACGACTGACGTCAGTGGTGTGTTGCTGCTGTAACACCATGTCATGCCGTCGGTACTTTTAGCTGGTGCGGCAGCATTTTCACGAAAGAAACACAGTGCGCGTAGAATTCCTAGAATGGCAATTACTCGAACACGGTTGTCGAAATCAATCCGCAGGTCTCTACTCCACTGTCGCCCGTGTGCAGGCCACAGCGTAGCTTTGAGACAATTAACTACATAAATGACGGATCAAAAGAAAAGGAAAAAGGAAGTGTATAATTACATAAGCTGTAATTAAAAAACAACAAAATCATCTTCATCTTCACTCAAGATGAATACGACGATCCTAAATTAATTTTTATGCATTCGAAAAGAAAGAACTGCATTTTGATCGGGGCAAAATTAAAAAAGGCCCGGCACTCTGATTTAAATTCAGTTTAAAGAACCCCAAGTCGTCGGAATCAGCACTTTTACAACTGTGTACCATGGACCCACAGAGTATCAGTGGCTCATTGTATTTTGTGAATCAACTGATCAGTCCGAAATTTATGCGCCAAGGGATAATATGGATTTTGAGAAAGCTGATCATTAATGTTGATAATAATCTACTAGTTCGGTTTGCAAGACGGTCTGCCAAAGGCTTGTACAGCCTAGTTGCTTGGCTATTACTTTAGCGGGCGGCTTTATGCAGTGCTGCTGAGCGAACGTTGTTTGGAATTACGTCATTCCAGCATGCATTGACACGACGGTAAGTCATGATCGCCGCCGCTGAAGAACCTTGTTGCTGTATTGTTACCGTTCAGGCGTGCTCACTCGGTCTAAACTTTAGCATAGCCTCACCTGAAGCAGCTCGAAAGCGCACAAAACATACGCCCAGACGAAACCATGGCTTTGAAGAAGGCGGGGGGTGGGGGGGGGGGTGGGGGGGGCTCTTTTTAATGACCACTGGAGGTGTTGGTCTGCTAATACATCTGATGATCTTTTCGAGACGAGGACATAGCGCATCACATGCTCACAAAACCATTTGCCCCACAGAGGAATTTCACTTGACGCGTATAAGAACCATACCATTAAAAAATGTTAATAGGGCTTTCTTTGCATTTCACACCGAAGCTGGGTTACCGGAGGGCGGGTATTGAAGTTCAAGTAAATAAAAATTATAATTCGAGAAGTTATCATTGATGCGAAAACCAAGTATAGTGTTGTCTAATGGGTTTCATAACAAGATTTTCGTTTAGCTGGCTGATTTTTTTTTTTGAAGGTGTCCGCGTTCTCTAGCGGTCGCCATTTCCTGTGCGCAAAAAGGACTAGTGCCAGCGATAGCAGTACAGCACCAGCCACTATAGTGGCTGCTGCCGCAAGTTGCGACAGTTGGGCTCTGAGGGATTGGTCGTTTATTTTGCCGCTGCAAAAATGTGCGGCCCAAGGGGCACTCTGTGGGATTAAATTACTCAGATATTGTGACACTGTATCCGCTCGCCTCTGAACAGCTGTAAGCTTCCCTCTGCCCACTGCTCGTAGGAGCGACCATGGACTGCGGTAACCGCGGTGACGCAAGTATGTCAACTAAGAATACAGCTGCGCACGCTTATACATCAGGGTGCGTCAAGGTATGCAAGGTTGCGACTTTACCAGGTTTAGGGGAAGCAAGGTAACATCAAGTGACACCAAACTCTTGTATAAAGCTGAGAAGTGATTTTGCTTGTCCTCGCGTTATGACATCATCACGCGCTGTGAACAGAGCGTTGGGCAACATGAAAGGGAAGTGATGAAATTCCTGTTTACCTAGCACACGAACCTGCGATATTTTCCTTTTTTTTTCTGTTCTTCACATGTTATCTTTTTATGTGATATGTCGTGAAATATGTTTTTTTTTACAACATGCAACGCTGTGTACTAATTTTAGCTTTGTGTTGGAAGGCTTCGTGTTGTATTTGTGCATGTTACTTTCTGTGTAATGCCCCATTGGGGCCTTTAAAGGTAAATAAATGATGATGATGCTGACAACGACAACGACGATGATGATGATGCTATTTTATGCTAAATATTTTTTGCCGTATTTGTCTGCCAGCATATTGAAAGATAACGCAACACTGGCAAAAAAAAAATAATTTCTCTGGCCATCGCTGCCGGCTACGAATGTATACAACCTAAATTTCAGTTTCCGAACCACACACTCCACTATTAAATTTCAACGATGTGCTATGCTTGCAGAGAAATTATATTCCTTTGCCAACGTCCCGTTTACAAGCTTTTGAACGGCGGGTGAACGCGGCGTCGCTTCTTGACATATGAGGGATTACTGGTCCATTGAAGCTGTTCGTAACAGATGTTAGCCCGCGATACATACTACGGATCTGCAAAGGCTCAAAACACTTTTAAAAAATAAGCTTAAAAAACGTCCCGTTTACAAACCTTTGAACGGCGGGTTTACGCGGCGTCGCTTCTTGACATATCAGGGATCACTGGTCCATTGAAGCTGTTCATAACAGATGTGAGCCCGCGATACGTACTACGGATCTGCAAAGGCTCAAAACACTTTAAAAAATAAGCTTAAAAAATGTTAATTGGGGCTGCAGCCTGACAGAAAACACAGTTATGTTTAAAGCCTCTTTTATAGACGAGATATCGAGGCCACCCAGGAACACTTTCTCAGAAATCGCAGAAGGCCACCTGTCCCGGTGCGAAATACGGAGAATGAGTGCGAGTGCTGTCTGTGTGCTGTATCTGTGAGCTAGCACGGTGAAGGTTGCGATGGCCCCTTTGGGGGTCCCATTCCGACGAAGCGGAGACGAGACCACCCGCAGAGCGCGCAGGTGGGTGCGCAAGCTCTCAAGATCGCTCTTGATTCTCTGTCCCTGACTGGCGTGCATTGCCTCTTTGCGGCTGAGGCCGAGTGCGCACCGTCTAAAGGCGGCGCTGCGGGTGCTATTACAAATTTACTCATTACAAGTTTACGCCACCTTGGGGGCTTCCCGTGAAGATTTGACCAACGCTGTTTTCCTACCCTGGACACGTTAATGCTGGAGTTCGTAGCCACAGAAGATTCCCAGGGGCTTCTGTATCGATTCAGTGCACTTTGATCATGCAAGCCTCGAGGCTTCGTTCTCATCATGCGAACATATTTAAGCACTCAGGGCAGGGTGTAGCACCAGGATCGCGACGCAGCGAAGAATGCAAAGGAAATTCTAAACTGCTAGGTGCTACTCTAAGGCACAACAAAGTGAATAGCCAAAGCAACTTTGGTGGCATCCCAGCCGAGACACAAGAGGCGAAAATAATTTTTCGAATGTGAGTAATGTCGATAACAAGTAGCCGATCTTGAATAGTGGTACCAGACATGGTTCGACAAAGGGGATTAAAAAAGTTGTCAAAGGATACTCGGGAAACAGTGCCATTTAGCCTCCCAGGAATACCGCAACACTAGTGAAGGTTGTTTCAGGGCCCCTTCAAGGGCCTTCGAAATATGGTATTCAACGTCGCCCCAGCCTCGGCACAGTAGGCGCAAATCTGCACCGACGTTCGTCTCCGCGTGACGACGGCAGCCGTTACAAGATTAGCAGCGTCCGTACGCCCGCAGCCAAGCACGAAGGAGGGGGCTATGTTTGGATCGCAGAGGGGACATCGCCGGGACTTCCCCTCTCCCTCAAGGCGTTATCGCGCTTCGCTTCGCGGGCATCTCTCTAGCGGGAGGCCGCCTCCTCCCTCGCTTTCGTCATCCACGCACTCCGCGACCGTCGGGGCCGCGAAACGGGAGAGCGGCCCGAGACAACCGCGTGTGTGCGCCGGGGAGCCACGCAGTCTGTCGTACGCGCCGGCGTATAAAGAGAAAGAGAGCTTGAAGGGCGAGCAACCTTGGCCGCTGCTCTCGCTTCGTGACGTGCGACGGAGCAGCGAGCGGTCACCAACACCTGCGTCAACTGCGCTTGTCGTGCGCCTGTCGCGTTGCGTGCCGGGTTTCCTGGAAGTCGCCGCGCGGTTGTGGTTTTTCGAAGCGGGCGCCAGGCGAGGTGGTCTTGTCGCCGTGTCATTGCGGCGCTGTTGGGAAGGGGCGCGGCAGGCCAAGTTGCGTTGCTCCTTCTATATTCATGTCGCCGCTAGCCTTCAGAATCACAATTTTATTGATGGCTTCCAGGATGACTACTGAATGTGATGTGTACGAAAGGTGGTCAAGCAGCCGGTGACTGATAGGAGTCTTGTACAGAATCATAGTAAATGTAATCAAACTGACAAGGCGAAAACAACAACAAAAAGAACACTTATCAAAACAAGCCATGGCCGTCTTTTATTCATTTATTTGCTACGCTTGCCATCCATTCTTTATCATGAGGCTTTTGCATGTCCCCTTTTTTGTCATGCTTCGATTGCTTTCCTGAAAAAAAAAAGTGTGGAAAAAGTGGCTCAGTATGACTTTTTCCACGCAAAAATTTCTCACTTGGAAGGCCGAACCACCCCAACTAACCATTAGGCCCAACTCACCAGGGACCGCATCTTGTAGTGACCCTTTTAATTTTCCGTTTCATTAGGCGGTGACGTCGACCACCACAAAAGCAGTCTTGTCGCTCCGTCATTCGTAGGCGTCGACGGTGGTTCGTCAGTGCGACAGGGGCACGTTTATGCGAGTAATTAACAACATTGGGGTCTTTCTGCCACGACCCGTGTGACGTCACCTCCCACACCCTACGTCACTGGGAGCGGCGACCAGTGGCGGAGTACCCGATGAAATGGACCGTTAGAAAATGAGTTCCAAGCAAAACTCACCTCAGTAACAATGAAAAGCCGCCATGTTTCAAAACAATTGTTTGTTTGCTTTTTTAACAATGCACTATGTGCACTTTATTCACGGGCCAATGCATGGTGGGACACCTGCATTGGCCACTGGTACTGATTTGATCTGTACCAGGTGTTTTGCGGGTGCATATGCATTTTTTTTTCACGCTGGTCTTGCTTCTGAGTTCGTAATGAACGAGCTGAGGCTAGGAAGAAACATGGCTGCATTTTCCTCCTGGAAGCACGCTTCGGACCGCAGCCTTCTTGGCCCGCAACGCATACCTGTGTTGTCCAACGTGAGCACGTTTAAATAATAACGGCGTAGCTGAAGCTCACGAAGGCAACGCCAGCTCGAGGTCTGCGCACTGACCCCGGGCTCATCGCTCGGATGGCCTCGTTGTTGGCCCGATCCCGCTCTGGGAACCAGCCGCTGGCGCGTGCGAGCAATTGAATAATAATGACTCCCCAGCGCCGTACGCCGGCCAGCGCGTTACAGCGGCGACCGGTGGCAGCCTGCCACGGGTGCGTCGTTGATTGAACGATTCCTCGCACGATGCGGAACGCAAATTAACCGCGCGCGTGTATAATGAGCCTGTGCAAGCGGTTATTAGTCTACCTGCACCTGTTGCCGCGTATCACGAAAAACTGTGCAGCAGTGCGGAGCCATGTCCAATATTCGCTGGCAAAAATTTCGAATATCAGAAAATTCTAAGATACTGTTACAGAAGTATTGTAGGTAATAGCCCATTCTTCCCGTATGTAGCAAAATCTTTCTTTTAAAGTGTTTCTATCGATCGCATCGAACAGTTCAGAGTGCCATGAAAAAACAATAGGGAATGATTTGAGGATAGCAAAAACGTTAGAACGAAAACAAAAATACAAGACTGCCGTCGCGTGACCTGCGTGTATATTGAGTGTTGTAGTGAAATCTTACATTATACGAAAAAAAAATGCGTTCATAAACGGTTTCCCGTTCGAAAATGTTTTTGTCCAGAATTGTTGAATGTGGCGAGGGATGAAGTTACGGGGCAACACTTGGGGAAACGGTTTAAGCGGGGATTTAGGCTTTTTTTTACACATTACTTTATTAGAGCTTCATTCGTCGAAAAAAGAACTACAGGTGAGTGTGGTTCGCGCGTGGAAAATCTCTCGGAGCCCCCTCCTCTCTCTCTCGCTTTACCTGATTTGCTTGACTCTGTCCCTGTCACTGCGGACGTCAAGTGATTACTGTAGTCGAAACACTACTCGTCTTTGACAGTCTGTTATGAGTGGTGCCAACAACGCATCTATAGTCCACGCAATTGAGTGGTGTTGTCGGCAGCCAGGACAAGGAATAAATAGAAATCGGTCATATACATGTGCGAGTGGCTACAAGAATTACTCGTCCATGCCGGGACCATGAAATCACATCATTAAAATTACGATGAACAAACTGTCATTGCCATGACCATCAGCCAGGTTGCGGTCACTGCAGGCCATAGGCCTCTTTCGTTGATTTCCTCATTAACCCTGTCCTATGTCAGCCGAAGGCACCTTATCTGCACTGATTCCCTAGCTTCTCATCTCCCCACTGGACTCTAAGGTGCCAAAAAACTTTGCCCTGTTTTGAAATCCATTCCCTTACCTTAAAGACGCATCGATTATCTGTTTCCCACATTATACATATACCTTGTCCACGTCCATTTCCTCCATTTGACTTCCGCTGGAATACCTTTAGGCCACCTTCGATTCCCAATCCACGTCTGTCCCTCTCTACAGATGCACAGTTTTCCTTTACAAAGTCCACTGCGCTGTTCACATTTCATTGTCACAGCTTTGAGGGAGCCTCCGAGTTTAAGCCCCGTATGCAAGTACTGTAGATAAATGGATTGTATAATTATTGATGGAATACATTTAAAGTAATTGTAATTGGAATACAGTTCATTCTCATTATAACGAAGTTGAAGGAGCCCGGCGATTACTTCGTTACAGCCGTAGCTTCGTTATAGATAAATGGATTGATAAATGGTAGATAAACTGTAGATAAATGGATTTTATAATTATTAATGGTAGAGATTTAAACTTAATTGGAATTGAAAAAGAGTTGAATCTCGTTATAACGAAGTTGAAGGAGCTTGCCGATTAATTTGTTATAACCGTAGTTTCGTTATAGATAAATGGATTTATAAATGATAGAGAAGTGGATCGTATAATTATAAATAGAATAAATTTAAACTTAATTCGAATTGGAATACGGTTGAATCTCGTTATAACGAACTTTGTGGAGCCCGCCAATCACTTCGTTATATCCATAGCTTCGTTATAGATAAATAGCATGATAAATGCTAGATAAGACGTAGCTAAATGGATCTTATAATTATTAATGGAATAGATTAAAGCTATATTCGAAGGGGAATAAAGTTGAACCTCATAACGAGGCTGAAGGAGCAGCCCGACGATTACTTCGTTATAGCCGTAGCTTAGTTACAGCCCCTGTTGACCAAGCTTACCAGAGAAATCGTAATTCCTTCGTTATATCCATTATATGGTTATAAACCGTTTCGTTGTAACGAGGTTCTACTAATAATCGTTGTATTCTCACGGCCCTGGACAGCTAAGCTAGCTGCCATATAGCTTTCACAGTGCTGAACTGTTTTAGCGATGCGTAGCATCGGTGTGTATGTCCTCCGGGCTGATCTTGGAGGAAATTGCATTTGGAACGCGCCAGTCGAGGCCGCCATAGCGGAGCCAGGATAAACATGCCTCGCAGCAATAATCCCGCAATGACCGCACGGAACAGGAGTGTATCCGCGGGCACTTGCAGTAGAGCATTCATTCCCTCATAGACTTCAGGCTGCGTTAGGGCGTGTCACAAGCGGTGTAGTATAGCGTCTTAGACATGGCACGCTGGTCTGCATCAAATGTGGATGCACTGCTGCTCATGCACGCGGCTGACGTGATAAATGAGGGGAAGTCTGACACCACTAGGCGTGCCTTAATGTAATGAATATTAGTCGCTTGCTACAGAAGCTCTTTATCTTGATATGGGTTGTAGTTAGCCTTCGGGTTTAAGCGGCCTTCTTCTTAATGCTACGTTCTGGACACGCCGCGGATTCACAGTTATGTTCAGTGTTCGGAGAATGCATGTAATGGGTTTAGTCTAACAAGATGAGTCCATCATAAAAAAGACTAACTCCCACAATTGCAGACCATTAGTTAACTTTTACATTTGTTTTTCAATAAAGCTTTGCCATGCAAATTTAAGCCTTCATGCCCTCCGCGTGGCTTAGTGGTTAAAGCGGCCGGCTACTGATCCGGAGTTCCCGGGTTCGAACCCGACCGCGGCGGCCGCGTCTCGATGGAGGCGAAACGCAAAGGCGCCCGTGTGCTGTGCGATGTCAGTGCACGTTAAAGATCCCCAGGTGGTCGAAATTATTCCGTAGCCCTCCACTACGGCACCTCTTTCTTCCTTTTTTCTCTCAGTCCGTCCTTTATCCCTTCCCTTACTGCGCGGTTTAGGTGTCCGCCGAAATGTGAGATGGACACTGCGCCATTTCCTTTCCCCCAAAACCAATTTTCAATTTTCAATCTAAGCATGAAGTACTGACCAGGCAGTTTCAAAAAAAGGCTTAATGCAGGAAAGCCTTACACGTCTACATTTTTCACTTTTCCGAGCCCGCAGCCGCCGCGGTCGGGTTCGAACCCGACCGCGGCAGCTCCGTTTTTATGGAGGAAAAACGCCAAGGCGCCCGTGTGCTGTGCGATGTCAGTGCACGTTAAAGATCCCCAGGTGGTCGAAATTATTCCGGAGCCCTCCACTACGGCACCTATTCTTCCTTTCTTCTTTCACTCCCTCTTTTATCCCTTCCCTTACGGCGCGGTTCAGGTGTCCAACGATATATGCGACATATACTGAGCTTTTCGTTTCCCCAAATACCAGTTAAAAAATTTAAAAAATCCCGCACATTTTGGTCCCCTTTTATCACAGCCCAGGTCTAAGGTTATGTTGATACAAGTGAAGAGCGTGTAGTTTTTATAAACGAACACACTACACGTATACAAGCCTACTTCTATTGTACTCTGCGTATGCGTACTCTGCGTAAGCCTATTCACTATTACAGTGACAGAAAGCTCAAGTTTAATTCGGCACGTATCTCATTCGAATTACAAAAAGGTTGCTGCCATTGAAAATGGAGCTTTTAAGAGCTTGATAATGCAAAAGAAATGAAGTGCAAGCGTAGAGGCCACCGGCTGTTTTCACAAGGAAACTTGGATGGTACAAAGGCCGTCCTGATCACGCTAATCTCCGAATCTAGGCGGCACTGTCATCCACATCCAGGCGGTGATCACAGTGTCCTTTTCAGTCCTGATGCCACGAATTTAAACCCAGAGGCCAGAAAAAGAAAGTCGTTCAATTTTTAAATACAATTTCCTCAGCAGTGGATACTGCTTTGCTTCCGAAAAAACAAGAACAAATCTTAGAGAATCGGAAAATCTTTTTTTTTCCTAAGAACAAATATTAAGCGCAGCTGTCCTCAGTAGCACAGTGGTTTGGTCTAGTTGTTTGCTATCCAGAACGCAGACAAGATTCGCGGCATAAATAAAACGCGAACAGAAGACCGGGAACAAACAAGACAGGACAGTGCTGCACTTTCAACTGATTTTATTTCCCAAAATTTGTTGCTCAAATTTTGGGATGCTTCCTACGCCACACCACCTACCAAGGTCTGGCTCTTCACATCATTAGTCTCGTGTAATTTGCTCAGGAAAAATGCCACCGTATAGTGTTTCAGTGTATCCCTGGTCACTGCGGACTCGATGGAAATGAGACCGCCGACGCTGAAGCAGGGAGCGCCTTCAGCAGTGGCCTGCGTACAGCTGTGCCATTCTCTAGACCAGACACCACTTGTCTCCTTTCGGGATCTATGAGGAGTGCGACGGCTAGATAGTGGGCCCTGCCAGACACTCGACACATACGCCTTAAACGGCTAGATCCGGCGATGACCTTTTCAGTTCCTCGCGGAATACCATGCCCTATTGCATTCGTAATCTATAGATTACGTTTAAACGTCGCCTTCACGCACAAATACTTGCGCTTAATATGACAAGTGGACTCCCCGGAATGTACCACATGTGGCGTGCTAGAGACTATAGAACATGTTTTAGTGGCGTGTCCAGCGTATGAACGTGAAAGATTCATACTCGCATCTGCTCTGAAGCCTATGGACACATCGCTCCTCTCTGAGGATTTGATCCTCGGCGCTTGGCCGGATAGTTTGAAAACTGTACAGGCAACGCGAGCGCTCTCACGCTTCTTAAGCGACATGGACCTTGCCTCGCGTTTGTGATGTTAGAAAGTGCGCTTTTTTTATGTATTTTTCATCTGCCTCCTCCCATCATCATCGTCCCCCATCGTGACCTTCTTTTATCTCCTCTTCCCGTCCCCCAGAGCAGAGTAGCAGGCCAGATATTTATTTTTCAGGCCAACCTCTCTGCCTTTCTTATCAATAAACTCTCTCTCTTTTTATTTAAAAACCTCTACGTTAAAATACATTCACTTGTAATGAGATGAAACCTAATCACATTCATACAAAGAAGCCATTTCATTTCCCAGCAATAACACTGAAGGCGTGTTGACGCAGTTGTCACCAGATTTCTTAATAAAAAAACGTCCCTTTAACCCCCAGTTAGGAGATCGCCTTCCGCTGCCTGCGTTCGGTTCCCGCTACGTCGAGCAGGTTTAGTGAGGCTAAAAGGGGAGGGAGCGCGGTGCTCGAACAGGGGTTCGCTGGTGTTCGAGTTCCTGTCAGGAACCCCAGATGCGGTCTAAGATAGGAAACGAGGAGTGGAAGCCCGCTCTGGAGACGCTCCGGTGCAATAACAAACACAACTGCGTCAGAGCCACGGAAAGGTTGAACCGCATTTTCCTAGTTGGCTCGGCGCGGGGGGTATATGGTAGGTGTAGCATGGCGGAATTTTGCGTCCCCCTTGGCCTGTGTCGGCGAGAATTCGACGGATTTTCGTCTAGCCAGCCAAAAAAAACAATGCTTTGAAATAAAGCCACAATAACTCCCGTAAGTAAAATGTATTAAGGTAGGTTCGAAGCCGTTATATGTTTCTTTTTTCAAAATGACGGAGGAGACAAGACTGTATGTGCTCTTTAATGCAAAGAGTAAGATCTAACGACGGGCGTAGATAGCAAGTTACCTTCACTACCGTTTATATAAAGTTCCAACCAGTAGTTTGAATGATTAATGGTTCCAGAAAAAGCAGTGTCGCCAGGCCGTAAACTATAAACCAAGGGTCTTTCACTCCCTCCTTTCCCCCTTCCCTTACGGCGCGGTTCAGGCGTCCAACGATATATGAGACAGATACTGCGCCATTTTCCTTTGGGAGTGAAAAAAACAAAGAAATAAAGGTAGAAAGAAAGAAAGGGAGAGAGAGAAAGAAAGAGAGAGAGAGAGGGGGGGGGGGGGGAAGAAAGGAAGAAGTAAAGAAAGACACAAAGAAAGAAAGAAGTTCCGTGGCGGAGGTCTCCGTAATAATTTCGACCACCTGGGTATCTAACGTGAACCTGGGGCTGACCAACACAATAAAAGAAATTCGAGAAGCCGTCCTAGGGCGCTCGACTACTGATCCGGAGTTCCCGGGTTCGAACCCGACCGCGGCGGCTGCGTTTTTATGGAGGAAAAACGCTAAGGCGCCCGTGTGCTGTGCGATGTCAGTGCACGTTAAAAGATCCCCAGGTGGTCGAAATTATTCCGGAGCCCTCCACTACGGCACCTCTCTCTTCCTTTCTTCTTTCACTCCCGCCTTTATCCCTTCCCTTACGGCGTCGTTCAGGTGTCCAACGATATATGAGACAGATACTGCGCCATTTCCTTTCCCCCCAAAACCAATTATTATTATTATTATTATTATAAAGCCGTCCTAGCATCGCAAAAGGAACGCCTCCTCACCACCAAAGCTGGACGCGCAATCTTGAAAAGAGTGGGTTCCCCGGCTGACATACGCGCCGTCCAGGACAACCGAGACCTACCCTCAACTCTGCGAACTCGCGTGTATGTAGCTCCACTCCCGAAGAACATGCACTCGGACTCACAAAAGGGACGACGAAAGGCGCGAGCGGACTATCTGCGCCGCACACATCGACAGGCACAAAATGCTGTATACGTCGACGCAGCCATGTACCCCGATTCAACAAACGCGGTGGCGGTCGTCTTGGACGCCAATTTCAAGGAAATCGCCTGCGCCTCCCTACGAAACTGCTCTCCCACAGTAGCAGAAACTGCTGCAATTGCCATCGCAATCCAGCGCGGCGATGCTACGGGAAATGAGTTAAAATTATTACCGACTCCCAGTCCGCGTGTCACCTCTTCCTCTTTGGCAGACTTCCACACTCCGTCGCTCCCATTTTGACTGCCCCACAAGTTCAAAATTCCACATGCAAGCACCAAATCACTTGGACTCCTGGGCACGAGGGGCTCGAGGGAAACGAGGCCGCGGACAGTCTAGCTCGAGGATATACTAACCGAGCGACTAACCTCCCCGACCTCACCCCTCTCCCCTCTACGTACGGCGAGCGCCTTCTCCTTCTCCGAACACAAAGACAAATCTATCCCCCACCCCACCGTGAGCTAACGGCGGCAGAGGCGAGGGAATGGCGACAACTGCAAACGAACACCTTTCCTAACCTACACAAGTACCACATCATCTTCCCCGACAGATATGACAGCATCTGCCCCTGGTGTGGCGGAATTCCAACAACATATCATGTAACATGGGGCTGCTCCGGTCCCAAGCCCCCCGAACTAGACAAACATCACTCCGAGGAACAGTGGGAGTCTGCCCTGCTCAGCTCTGACTTGGCGACGCAGCGAAAGCTGATATCCCAAGCAAGAGCAACTGCGGTGGACATTGGGGTCCTGAAATAAGGACTCCAACCAAAATCTGTATTTTCGCCTCTCTATCTTACCTTTTTGGAATAAATGTTTTCGACTACTACTACTATCTAACGTGCTTTGACATCGCACAGCACACGGGCGCCTTAGCGTTTTGCCTCCATAAAAACGCAGCCGCCGTAGTCGGGTTCGAACCCGGGAACTCCGGATCAGTAGACGCACGCCTTAACCATTGAACCACCGCGGCGGGTTGGAGAGAGCTCCACTTTAAAAAAAAATGAAAGTAAAAAAGCGAGAGTGCTTTCTTTGCTAAATGCTCAAATTCATACTTCGGCTTTCGGCGTACGCGACCAGCTAGCGCCTGAGCTTAAGAATGAAAGCGCGACTCCGGGATTTTGTAGTGTGTCCTCCCCCAACGCTAGTTATTTTTCTTTTGCCTTAGTTTTTTTACTTCCGCTTCCTACATCCTTCCCTGTTCTTCCTGGGTGCACTTGCAACTAATACAAGCAGCCCCCCCCCCCCCCCCACCCCCCTTACACCCAGTTTTTAACCGGCTTTGAGAGGAATTCGAACACACATCTTTTAGGTGCCGGTAGGGATGGTGGAAGTTCGATGCGCTGAGGCCTTTTGCGCGGACGCGAGCTGAGTCTGTGCTGCTGTTATCGAAGGG
Organism: Amblyomma americanum; assembly: GCA_030143305.2. Taxonomy (NCBI): domain Eukaryota; kingdom Metazoa; phylum Arthropoda; class Arachnida; order Ixodida; family Ixodidae; genus Amblyomma; species Amblyomma americanum. Next base: position 34,363 of record JARKHS020029315.1, read on the forward strand.
AGGATTTTGAAAGTGCTCAGACCTGTCAACTCCCAGTCGAAAAAAACTGCAGAACTGTGTCAGGAATACGACAAAATCTTTGTATTTTTGTCGTAACGAAAGATTTTTGTTATTTTGTCTTGTTCTTTTTGTAGTACAGTTGCTTTTATTAGGCAGTTTTCTGCAGTAAGTACATAAAGATATGTTACTACAAATATTTACGTTGTCACTAGAAGCTTTTGACCAAAAACATGACAGACAATCGGTGCGACGACAGAAGTTTTTCTGTTGGGTTTTCGAATGGGCTGGTTCTAAGCGGGCCACTGTGAATGCCGCGCGCAGACAGAAGGGAGTTGATAAACATATAATCTCGCGCAAAATATCGCCACAGTTCATTTCTGCATCAAAAGCCATCAGTGGAGTAAAGGGCTGCTCTCTTTTGCCCTTCAATTATCTCTAGCCATTGGCGTTTTCTCAACGCCTGGTAATTCTTCTGTTGACATCAGTAAACCCGTCGTTATAACGGCCTTACAACTTTCACTACGACAGTCATAAATCGGCAAAAATTTTATTATTTTTCTTCGACATGCGCTTCTTTTCACTGGGGCTTGACTTTCCTCATTGCGGACTCCAGTGTTTGAATTTACGTTTATTTTGTCAACTTTTGTCTGCTATAGCGAAGTGGGTGCATAAAGAGGCGAATGCCTGCAGTGTGATGCACTAACTACACTTCTGTATCATCCTTGCTATGTTTTTCAGAGCAGCCTTTCAACCAAGAGGCGCATACAACACACGGCACAAGCACTGCCCCCCAACAAGTTTATTGAAAACATGAACATTGTTATTTTACATCGAAAGCTGTAATAGCTTTGGTTTAGGCATATAGCGCTGCGTTCCATCGTCGAATACATAGCCTCAACCATGGGACCTCAATAACGTATCGAACTAATTTAATTTAACCAAGGGAATGGAGATTATTTAATTTAAATTGCCCCGGTTAAATTCAATTTGAACCTGCCAACCGTGTAAGGTGGCGGCCACCTGCCTGGGCCACCTGACCTGGGGTGGCCAGAACAGGTTCCGTTCATTCGCATCAGCACGGCTAGGCTTAGGGCTGACAAAGTAGATTCTATGGCTATAGACCAAGAGATTTCGCTGATTAATGCGCTCAGTCGGTAAGCAAAGATCTACGATTTCTTTTTCACACTGGGACCAACTTACCCAGCTTATTCTAGCCCCTGAGCCCCTCTCCCGCAGCACAGGGCCCGGGCCCAATATTGAAAATGTGTTGGCAAAGGCTGGTCCTTTCTAGAACCGGTACTTGCCAACACAGTTTCCAATATCGGACCGATGATCTGTGCTGCTTGGGGTACCACCGCCGTAGCATGTTTCTTTACATAGTGTAGGCATGCAAGGGGGTGGACAAAAGCTGATGAGAGCTAGGGTTGATGAGCCGCCCGAGGGCGCCTTGCCGTCGAGCGCATCGGAGTCTTCGCGCTTCCGAGCAGCTATTTCGGGCCTTCTTAGTATGCTGCGAGCATAAGGCGACTCGTCATTTGTGTATGCTCTAAATGTGCTCGCCATAAGAATCCATCGGGAAGGCCGCATGACTGGAGCCCGACTGCTCCGCCGAACATGGGATCACGAGCGCGGTTGCTGGCACGTGGCCAGGAACTCCTACATTGGCGGACTGGAAAGCCAAAAAAAAAAAAAAAGACAGGCTCGACGAAGAATCGACAGCGGTACAAGGGTAGATATGTAAAATTAATAATAATTGGTTTTTGGGGAAAGGAAATGGCGCAGTATCTGTCTCATATATCGTTGGACACCTGAACCGCGCCGTAAGGGAAGGGATAAGGGAGGGAGTGAAAGAGGAAAGGAAGAAGGAGGTGCCGTAGTGGAGGGCTCCGGAATAATTTCGACCACCTGGGAATCTTTAACGTGCACTGACCTCGCTCAGCACACGGGCGCCTTAGCGTTTTTCCTCCATAAAAACGCAGCCGCCGCGGAAATTTTGAATCCCTGGGAAAAATGAAACGAGGAGAAAAGCAAGATTTTTCCCGGAAATATTGAAAGCATTGGGAAGATACTCGAAACAATTTTATTCAGATGATTTATAAGCACACACGGCCGAACTTTGACACCGAAATACTTTTTCATTTATTCTTGTTCCCATAAGTGCCCTACTGCATGGTCCTTTGGCTTCCCGAAGACTGCCGCTTGATGGCGTGTGGTACCTATGGTGGGTATTTCTGTCAGCACTCGTGGTGACGGAATGGCAAAGAAGTTTCGTGCGGAGCAACACTGAAATGTGCGAGAAGTAGCCTCCGGAGAGCCATCTCCTCAAATCCTACACGACGGGGTTAAAAAATCTCGTTTGGTTACAGTCTCTCCAGAAGCCAACCTGGGGAGGTTATGAGATCATGGAACATGGTGTCGAAAGCTTGCTGCGCCAAGGAAAAAAAAAACGAAGCGGACAGACCACCCGATGAGTGTACCTTTTAGAAAAATCTGTTTAGCAAATTGCACCACATTGACAGAAGTTGCTGGATGAGGCGCTGACACAGACGATACAGTAAATCTGCGGGACGGCTTTGTTGCTAAGAGCCGATACTGGCTTGAAGCCTCCGACCTTCGAAGGCTCGCATTCGAGCTGCCGCCAATTGCAATCGCTTCGCGGGCGACCTTATAGGCGGTATGATATGAGAATCAATCGGATTAGAATATAAAGAAATAAATATAAATATACACAATATAAAGCCGAATTCTTATGTAGAACAAAACCGCAAAGCATTTTTTGCTTAGTCCTTTTTTTTATCAACCGAAAGGTAAGCAGTATGTAATGACTTAAGCCCGAGTTACTTTAGAACTGAACCATAATATTAATTGATACGCACTTTTTGTGTTTTTATTTATTTTTTACACAGCCTTTCATCCCCGTTTGATTGTTCACTGGATTAATTGCTTAGACATCCTTAGACATCCACCGCGGGATTAGGAGCGTCAGAGGCAGTAGAGTTTATTCACAAACCGACATTAGACGAACGCTTGACAAGCTGCGCTTCTACTCCTGCCTAAAGAAATAATAATAATAATAATAATAATAATAATAATAATAATAATAATAATAATAATAATAATAATAATAATTGGGTTTTGGGGAAAGGAAATGGCACAGTATCTGTCTCATATATCGTTGGACACCTGAACCGCGCCGTTAGGGAAGGGATAAGGGAGGGAGTGAAAGAAGAAAGGAAGAAGAGGTGCCGTAGTGGAGGGCTCCGGAATAATTTCGACCACCTGGGGATCTTTAACGTGCACTGACATCGCACAGCACACGGGCGCCTTGTGCGATGTCAGTGCACGTTAAAGATCCCCAGGTGGTCGAAATGATTCCGGAGCCCTCCACTACGGCACCTCGAATTGAAGTTGGTCGTAAGTTAACTTTTGCAACTTGTGCGCCACAAAGCGCAGAGTGCGGTATAAACTTAAAAGACGAATAGCTGAGAAAAGGAAATAACTGACTACCGTGAGTGATGAGCGTCGCGCCAGAGGCGACCAAGCTGAACTAAACCGGTCTTCAGAAAGCCAGCTGCACGTTTTCCTCAAACGACGGCAGACGATGGTGATGACAGTAGTGAAAGCGGCGCCGGCTAGGAGCGGGAGATGAAGGCGTCAACGACACCCAAACGACGCTGCACGCCGGGACATTCGGGCTGGCGGCTGCTCTCGCCACTGCGTCAGTCGGCGCGGCTAGGGGCAGCGGTCTTTTCAGGGGGGAGGGAGTCGATTTCTTGGTGCGCTTCTGCCTGGGATCCCCGCGCGCTCATTGACGTGGTCGGGCGGCGTCGGGAAGAGGGCGCGAGAAAGAAGCGCTGGCGGTGACGCTGTTATGCGCCGGCAGATTACGCGGGCGTCTCCCAGAAACTCCAGCGCGTTTCTGGGCGCCGTGCCGGCAGGCACAGAGGTGCGCGGGGAGGCTGCAAGCAAGAGCGGCCCTGATGACAAAGATTCAGCGCTTTGCTTGTACCGCCATCAAGCGTACGAGTATACCGCGTGCTTCAATATTTCACCAGTGTTTTGAAAAGGAAGGACAGAGCAGGAGAGAATGCAAGAAAGAGCGGAGAGAAACAAGGAAAGAAGAAAAAGGAACACTGTGAGGAAGGAAAGGCACAAAGAAAGGAGGAATCTAAAAAGTGGGACCCGTTGCATCCGGCAAACTATCCACTCGTATCACCTCAGACTTGGCGTAAGGAAAGTATATTTTTTCGAAAAATGCGCCGTTTCGTTGAAAAAAAAAAAACACCCTTAACCACCACCAGAATGGCTTAAAGTACAGAAGATTGTATGAAACACGTTTTTGAAGATTCATCAAAATTGTTACCAATATTTTGACGCCGTGTCTTCAAGTTAATAAATACGTACGCCTCGAGCGTTACATTTTATCTGCACGCTGGCTGGACATTAAACTGGAAAAAAACCTTTCCCCAAAATTAAAAAAAAAATTCCAGGGCATGTGAGGACAAGATCGATGTTAGTCAGTTATAGAGAAAGCAGCGAAGAGATGTAATTAATCTGGACAAAACCTACTCTGAAGGTGTTGTATATAGGAACTTCTCCTAGAACTTATATGAAGTAAACTCAAAGCCTACCCATGTTCAGGTAAGCCGCCGTGGTGGCTGAGTGGTTATGGCGCTCGGCTGCTGGCCCGAAAGACGCGGGTTCGATCCCGGCCGTGGCGGTCGAATTTCGATGGAGGCAAAATTCATGAGGTCTTCGTACTGTGCGATGTCAGTGCACGTTAAAGAACCCCAGGTGATAGAAATTTCCGGAGGCCTTCACTACGGTGTCCCTCATAGCCTGAGTCGCTTTGGGACGTTAAACACCCATTAAACCATACGCCATGTTCAAATCACATTAAAAGCTAAAAGGTGCCATTCGCTCAGCTGGACGAATCCTCAGCCACGACGAAGATATGGATCTGAGGCTTCGAACTCTATTCTTGAAAAATAAAACCCAAAATGTTTGGTTGAACTAGTGTCAGGTAAATGTTACATTTTAGCTTTTCGAACGAGCTCGAAGACGTCTTTAAATGACCAGTTTTCTTCCCATGGAAGTGTTTGGCGTCATGCGCAGGACAATTGTACGCCGTTTAAGTCTTCTATAAGATGCAACTGGAAACATCTTTGCAGTCAAAATCCTTCACTGGAGAATACGCATTATGCCTTCATGCCCTACAATTCAGGCGGAGCCTTAACTATAGTTCGACTGACCCAAAACCTCAATTCATTGCTTGGCCTACCTCCTCTATGTTCATGGTCACATTACCAGGTGGTGTTGTCCGAAACACTGCGCTTTATGGGTGTGGGCGAGATTCAGAACACCGTGAGTTCCTGCACATAACTTTTCCGTTGCGTGACAGATACAAGGTCGAATCAATAGAACTCCATTAAAACTGCTTCCTGGAATATCGTGCCGTCACAGAACATTTCATCCATCATAATTTGGACGATCTTCTTTGCGTAAGCACTTGAACAAAACATATGAGAAAGACTTTGGAGTGGTTCCACAAAATAAAGCTTAAAGAGTTTGCAGCAAAACCCAAGGTGTTGCTTAAAACAGCCCTGAGAGCCCAAGGTAATATAACAAGGAGCTGGAGAATTTTACATAAAGTCATTGCAACACTGTGAGTGTTACGAGTCTGTACCGCGGAATTAAGCAGCGATAATGTTCCTCTGTTACCAGGAAAACTCAGGCGCTGCTTGAAGTCACGGCTTCACAGCATCGAGGAAACAGAATTCTTGGACAAGCGCATTTTTTTCAGCGGGAAGTTATTTATGAACGGATATTCTTTCGCATATCTTAAGATGACCTCCTTCTTCCTTTCTTCTTTCACTCCCTTCCTTATCCCTTCCCTGACGGCGCGGTTCAGGTGTCCAACGATATATGAGACAGATACTACGCCATTTCCTTTCCCCCGAAACCAATTATTATTATTATTATTATTATTATTATTATTATTATTATTATTATTATTATTATTATTATTACAACAATGAATAATCCGCAAATCCCTCCTACGGACGCTTGTAGTTTCCTGCTATTTACTGTCACAAACGCACACCATTGGTTTTCTATATCAGTCTCAACTACTCGGTATGAGCGCAGTACAAATTTTAAAAGCAAGATATCCCAACCCATAGGAAGGGTAGGCAGTACCTATCAATATGTTCATAACAGTGTCTCACAATAATCCGCAGTTACCTCACAATTGAAAGTTGTGTCCAAGAAAGTTGGACATGGTTCTTCAGGGCTCACGTGTGTGCGAAGCAATCAATCGCTAATCCCTTATTGTCAAGGTGAAGACGCCATCTTGTCAAGGTCGCGAATGGTCCCTCGACAAGATGGCGCCGTTTCGTTTTCATTGCAGACGACGTCCTTATTGTCTGCCGGCGATTTCCAGGCAGCCATCATACGCTCGGCTCTACAAGCCCAAGGAAAAAAAAAGCAAAGTACCTACCACCTGCCAACGAGGAAGCTACATATGCTGGTACTACGCAGCTCGAGTACAACCAACGCATGTCACGCTACGACACATATAACGAAGAAAATGGAGCACCGCTAGTAGGTTAAACCTTTATATTTTCGCCGCGGTACTCGAAAGTCTCCTGTGAGCATGCAATATAGGATGGCTTTCCATCGTCACATGTACAGCTGCATGCGCTCTGCCCGTTCAGCTCATGTAGCCGGACCTGTCAAGCAGGCTCTCTTCACTTGTTTCACACTGGTTGCGCAATGAGAATTCTCAGATCCGATGTCCTCCACGATCAGCAAGCCCTACAGAGATAACCGCGCGCCTTGCATAGCAATTTAGAATCCGTGTGAGAGAGTTAACAGGAATCGGCTTCTGAGCGTGCAGACTAAAGTCAAGGACAGTGACTTCGTAAAAAGCAGGCTTTCCTGAACCCTCAACCGAGTGCTTTGGCCGCGGAATCAGTCTTTTTTTTCAGTATTGTAACATAGAATCAGCTCTCCTGATTCTTTGCTGCTACCACCGGCATCATGTGAGCAAAAAAAAAAAGAAAATGTCTTAAGGGAGAGAAGCGGCTTAGGCAAACAAAGTTGTAGACTAAAAACATAAAAAGTACAGCACAAGGTAAAGTCATTTGTCGTAGCTCGTATACGCATAGATCAAATGTCTGGGGTGAGGGGGGAGGGTGAGAGAACTTCAGACAATAACATTTTCATAACAGTTCCTTGCACAGGTCGAATTAAAAAGGGATAGGGTTTCACCAATCAAGAAATAAGAGCCTTGGACGTCGCCGTCTAAAACACGTGAGAGCAAGCTGATTGTGAAACAGCGCCACCGATCGATGTAGGAAACTCCGGGGGAAAACTCAAAAAAGAAATTTAAACGTAGCGGATGACAGCGTGCTACGAGTCAGAGCGCTTTGTGACGCAGACCCTTCTTTTCTGCGTCGATCGAATACGACAGTCACGCTATGTTCTCAGCCCTCTTTCAGACACAATTTAATGCGAAGCCACTGCAATGCGGCACCGCTTCGCTGTTTCAACGGGTGTTCAACCGGAGTTCAAAGGCTCATACAGGGGCACAAAGCTTTTTTTAGCAATGAATGGCCCATGACATTTCGGGCAATAAAAAACTATTTACTGTCGTTCTTCGTCGTGCCTTGCTGTCTTAAAACTTATGTGCCCTCATAGAAGCACCACGCTCCGAGACTCACTTTTGCACAAAGCTGTCAACGTCCTTCAAGTCCAGCGTTACTGCAGGAAAATTTTGAACGTTGAAATATGGTAAGGTGCTGTTATGGAAAAAGATTGAAGGCAATGGTCCATTCATCCGATACGTAGCAAAATCTTTCTTTTAAAATTTTTGCATCACCCGCATTGAGCAGTTCAGACCGCCATAGAAAACTAATGGGGAACGTTTTTGACGATAGCAAAACGTTAATAGTAACAAAATGCAAGCCTGCCGAGGGGAGATCACGGGTATATTGATTGTTATAGTGAATTCTTACAATATATGAAAAAAATTACGTTCATAACCTCTTTCCCGTTAAAAAATGCCTTTGTCCAGGATTGCTAGGTATGTGGATGTTCGGCTAATATGACTGCCTATGAAAGTAGTGTTTCTGTAGCAAGCAAGCGTTTTCACAATTTCCAATTCTTCCTCTCTGCTACTCGCTTATACCGGGTGTTACAAGGAAGACTTTAAGTAATTTTCGAGAATTGAATTTTTGAGGCAAAAATATGGCTTTTGCGGCATGGTATTGCCAGTGTTGGCGGACGCCAGAAAACCGGTGAATCATTTTAACTAGTAAGATGGTTAACTAATTTCCTATGATTAACTTCTTATCTATTAGAGTTAGGCGTGTAGTTGCGTTTAAAGATATGTAGCCGGCCGTTAGTAACCGCCATGTCAGTGTTTGGAATTTCGAAAACGCGATTACCCTCGCGATGGGGCTCGACAAAATTTGGCTGCATCGTGCGGAAATACATGCGCTTTCGAAAGCACGCAGGCAAAGCAACCCCTCCAGCGCATGTAACTAGTCGAAAAAGCCCAACTTAGTCAAGCCACAGCGGTGAGGGTAATCGCGTTTTCGAAATTCCAAAAACTAATATAGCGTTGCTAACGGCTGGCTACAGATAGCTGATTGCCACTAGACGCCTAACCCTAATCGCTAAAAAGTTAATTATTAAAAATTAGTTAACAATCTTACTAGTTACGACCATTCCCCGGTTTTCTGGCGTCTGCCAACCCTGGCAATACCATGCCGCAAAAATCATATATATGCCTCAAAAATCCTATTTTTTGAAAATTACTTAGTTCTCCTAACACCCGGTATATGACAAAAATATATGCTTAATTCCTGTAAATGCAACGGAACTAAGGTAGTGTGACATAACCATTATTTCTGTGGGAATGCATACTGCAGTTCTGATTGCTAATAACAAAACTTGGTCGGCTGAAGTATGCTATGAAGTCAAAAAGGCGTGCCCGTGTTTACAAGACAGCTATTAAAAACACGAAAACTGAATCACGAGACGGCGTATTACCCGCAAAGCAACGCAACATTATGCTCAGAAATTATTTTCCGAGTTAATAGGAGAGACCCGTCGCGGTGGCTCAGTGGGTAGAACGCTCGGCTACTGATCCGGAGTACCCGGGTTGGAACCCGACCGCGGCGGCTGCATTTTTATGGAGACAAAACGCTAAGGCGCCCGTGTGCTGTGCGATATCAGTGGTGGTGGTAGCGGTTTTATTAAAAATAATAGTAAAAAGGAAGGAAAAGATTTTTGCTAGCCTTGGCATCTGCCATCGATACTGAAGCACCTGAGCTGGGGCAGCGGAAATAAAGGACAGCAGGCAGAATGGAGAAATGAAATGAAAGAGGTGAGGGGTCAGGAATAGAGGACAGGGGGAGAAGTAATATGTACAAACTATTTACACAATAAGAAATGTGTCCAGGTTGTGCGCGTGATTAGTTCATTTTAGAGGAATTAAATCACACACGCGCCAGCACTGTGTTGGTTACAACTGGAGTGGGGCGTCCAGTTATTAATCGTTCAAGGTAGAACTCGCGGAGCGTGCGGTCACTGCGATATCAGTGCACGTTAAAGATCCCCAGGTGGTCGAAATTAGTCCGGAGCCCTCCACTACGGCACCTCTCTCTTCCTCTCTTCTTTCACTCCCTCCTTTATCCCTTCCCTTACGGCGCGGTTCAGGTGTCCAACGATATATGAGACAGATACTGCACCATTTCCTTTCCCCAAAAACCAATTATTATTATTATTAATTGGAGAGATATGGGAGAACACGTTGTGCTGCGGTGGGAGTATTGATGATGACGATGATGATGATCAGTACTTTCAAGTGAAAGTGATCAGGACACTTTCCTCCCTTTTCTTTTTCCTCTCTCACTCTCTTTCTTGCAGCTGCGACCGATCGCTCACCAAGGCCACGGACTCTGCACACCGTATGCACGCGCCAAGAGCCGTTGCAGCGAAGTCGTCTAGACGTTGGCTAGAGACGAATAAAGAATAAAAAAAGTAGGACGCCTTAACGTCTCGAACACTGCAGGCGTACGCTTGCTCTATCGCTGAGAGAAGTGGGATCTCGGATCGGTGTCTATGCCAGCAGCGGGGCAGCATCCCGATTAAGCTTAAAAGGGTATCGCAGAGCATACGCGAGTGGGGCCTTTAAGCGCCGTGCTGCTGCTAATGGCATTCACGTGCTGTGCTTTCAGAAAGGCCACTTAGCAAGCAGGAGAAATATATAGCCCGCATACTGAGCGCCAACACCAGCCAACCTCCTCCCCCCCCCCCCTCCTCCGCTCCCTCTCCTCGGGGAAAAAGAGGGGAAAGTGGCGGAAGAGATGGAACAAAATGCAATGACTGCAAAGCGATGCTTGAGAGCGTTCGATGTCACAAGCGTTGTATATACCCAGCAATTCTGGAGAAAAGCATTTTTGAGCAGGAAACCGTGTGCTGTGCGATGTCAGTGCACGTTAAAGATCCCCAGGTAGTCGAAATTATTCCGGAGCCCTCCACTACGGCACCTCTTCTTCCTTTATTCTTTCACTCCCTCCTTTATCCCTTCCCTTACGGCGCGGTTCAGGTGTCCAAAGATATATGAGACAGATACTGCGCCATTTCCTTTCCCCAAAAACCAATTACAATTACAGGAAACCATTTATGAACGCATTTTTTTATGTAGGATTTCAGTATAACAATCAATATATCCGCAGACCACCCGACGCCAGTCTTGCATATTTTTTTGCTGTTAACGTTGTTGCTGTTGTCAAAAGCGTTCCTCATTGGTTTCCTAAGACAGACTTAACTGTTCGATGCGATCGATGGAAATATGTTAATAGAAGGATTTTGTTACACATAAGAAGAATGGACCAGTACCTTTATTATTTCCATAACAGCATATTATGATTTTTAATGTACAAAACATTTATCCCGTGCTGTTGGACATTACATTCTTGACCTGCGTGCAGAAAATCTGAGCATCTGCATTACATTTTTCTCAGCAAGATTTCACACGTCCTCAGCACTTCACAAAGGCAGAGGCCGCATTCTGGACCTACATACGCTTTTGGGAACATAATTTTAAGCACGCGCCTGTAAGACCGGTTGAATAACGGCACTCCATGGAGGGAAAGGGAAAACAATTACAGCTGCGCTAACTCAAAGTTAATACTAGTTTCAGTGTCACTGCTACTATTGCATATGGCAATGCGGTGTTGCTGTGCATGTGACACTGCTGACATTCCAATAATGCTGAGCGGAACGTTCTGTAGAATTCATTTTGTTAATTTGAGTCCAAACGTAAGAGGGTTATGCTTTACGACAACCAACAGCATCACGCAACGAGCGGGGAGAATTTTAACATTGAAACGCAACCGTATCGCATTAGTAAACGGACCTTGGTCTGCTTAGCGGGTTCACGCGGACGGGCCTCTTCGGCAGCATCTTTGGCAAACCATGTGGCCCAAATCTCATCTGCACATCGGCTTGGTACATTTACGTGACGTTCTCTGCTTTAAACGCACGTCCGATATCAGCGACACCTGTAGACCCTACAAATGGCTGTCCCGCTAAAAACTCATCGCACTGAAGAGTTCGCTTTCCATCTCTTTAGTCAGGAGCAGCAAGAAACTTGTAAACTGAAACTTGCCCAGGTGAAAAATCGGGAAAGAAACCGATGTACAAAAAATCCACAAGGTCAATTAATTACATTATGTGCTGGCAATGCAACAGTATTAGAAGATGTCGATGCCTTTACCGGAAGTGATGTAAATTTCGGTCTGGCGACGTCCTACCCTCCAGCCAATGGGCGAATTTTAGAAAATAGAAAAGCATGCCTTTCAGGTATGCGAGCGAAACTGGCTAAGCGCTTGTGACCAGATGGAAAAGGGAATGAGTCTCGCAAAGACGTGGAATATAATTAGACATTTATTAGACCCAGAAAAAACCAAATCAGAAGCAAGAGTTAGACAAACGAAAGTCAGACACAGTTTCAACGGCACAGATGAACAACTGTGCGAGCGTCTCGCAGAAATATATATCAACCAGGAACCGGCTGGACCTCTGCCCGAATATGGTGGCGAGGACAACCCGGAGCTGGATGCATCAATGACGGAAGCGGAGGTGCGTGCTGCTTTATGCAATCTAAAAACTAAGTCGGCACCCGGCTCAGATAGGATTCGTAACCAGGTACTTAAAAACCTTGATGATGCATCCGTCACGAACCTCACGGCCTACATTGGGAAAGCATGGGAAACCGGAAAGATTCCCAAAGCCTGGAAACGGGCAGATGTAGTATTTATACCAAAACCGGGGAAACCCGAGGAACTCAATAGTTTGCGACCAATCTCCCTTACATCCTGCGTGGGTAAGGTGATGGAGCATGTAGTGCTAAACAGACTTTCCAGGCATATGGAGGACAATAGGAAATGGCCATATGAGATGGTTGGCTTCAGGCCAGGGTTAAGCACTCAGGATATAATGCTAAGACTAGAGCAGGATATCCTCAAGGACCGTTCACATGAGTTGAAAGTTATCTTAGGCCTAGACCTAATAAGGCATTTGATAATGTTAGGCATGAAGCTATACTTCGAGGCATACAGGAAGCAAACCTTGGCCTACGAACATACAACTACATAAAAGACTTCCTCACAGACAGGGAAGCGATACGGAAGTTTCAGGATGCAAAGTCAGCACCAATCAAAATAGGGGGGTCTGGCACGCCACAAGGGGCAGTACTATCCCCATTTCTTTTCAATATAGCAATGAGAGGGCTCCCACCCCTCCTCAACAAAATTAGCAACCTAAAATTCAGCTTGTACGCAGATGATATAAATCTTTGGATCAGCGAACCTGGTACATTCGAGGCAAGAGATAAGCTACAGCAAGCTGCGGACATCATTGTTGAATATTCCAAAGAGAGAGGGCTAGCCTGCTCTCCTCAGAAATCAGAGGTTCTAGTGTACACCAAAGACATATACGGACCTAAGCCGGAGATAAACATCATAGTTGAGGGGCGCAGGGTTCCCAGAGTTGAGGAAATCAGAATCCTTGGTTTCTTTATCAATTCCAAAGGCAATAACGCTAGCGCAATAAAGAAACTAGAGCAGTATACAGATAAGATAGCAGGGTTAATCAGAAGGATAGCCACCAAAGGAAGGGGGTTGAAAGAGCGTAACTTGCTCAGGCTCACGCAGGCCTTCATCACAAGCAGGATCTGTTACGCCACCCCCTACATGGAACTGAACAAAGGGGAGGTAGACAGACTGAATATAATCATTAGGAAAAGTGTAAAAAGAGCCTTCAGTCTACCCGTAAATACCTCCACTGAAGAACTTGAAAAAATGGGGGTTCATAACACATGGGCGGAGCTTAAGGAAGCAGTTAGAATTTCACAGCTTGAGCGACTTAGCGAAACCCGGACAGGTAGGAAAATTATGGCATGGGTGGGGGTAGAGCCTGACAGCAAAATAGAAGGCAAGGTAGAGATACCTCTCGACGTCAGGTCCAAAATCAAAATTCCCCCATACCGAAAAACATGCACCCTCAGTTCAACAAAGATAGAAGACAACATAGGGCCAAGGCTATGGTTAAAAAGTTCAGAGAGCTGCCTGCCGAGGAGGTAGCATACGTAGATGCCGCTGGGGGACCAGAGGCGGCTGCGGTTTCGGCCGTTGTAGACGGTCAGGGAAAACCCCTGATCACAGCCTCAGTCAGAACCCAGAACACAGAAACTGCTGAAGAAGTGGCGGTGGCGCTCGCCCTGGCAGGATCTAATGCAGGATACATTCTTTGCGACAGTAAGTCCGCTGTCAGAAATTTTAGTAAGGGCTTGGTCTCTTGGGAAGCCAAATGCATTCTGGACAGCATGCCAAAACACAGGTTCGCTGCACTATTCTGGATACCAGCACATGAGGAAATAGCTGGTAACGAGGCCGCTCACCTGCTAGCCCGAGTAACCTACATCCGGGCAGCAGCGGAGCAACCCATCTGCAATAATCTTAAGGATGCCCCAATCACATACAAGGAAATTACGGATAATTACAAATTAGAAAGAAGAGTATACCCTCCTCCGGACGTATCCCTTAGTCACAAAGAGGCTTACATCTGGAGGAGGATCCAGGCAGGGGTATACATATCGCCAGCCAAAATTGCTAAAAACCCAGATGACGAAAAATGCATCGACTGTGGGGCAAGGGGTACGCTAAACCACATTACTTGGGAATGTCTTAGCTCACCAGGGGCTAAACAAGACATAACTAGTTTTGAAGCCTGGGAGGCGCTGCTCCGGAGCGAGGACCCCAACGCGCAGCGCAAAGCAACCCGCATGGCGGCTGAGGCCGTGAAGCATCAGCTACACCGTCCTCAGCCGACGGCCTCTCCTCCTGATCGGGCTTAGGCTTCGGCCGAGACCTGAGAGGGGGTAGGGAGACCACCATCTGCCGGATATAAAGTTTTTCTGAACTGAACTGAACTGGGCGAATTTTATGGCTGACGACGCATATTTCCCCCGATGACGCTTTATAATGCTACTGCATTAAAATTACAGCAACCAATAGCGTCGATATACTCTCAGAGACGCCGCGATCAACCGCTGCACCACTGCGCCAGGAGTGGTATGAGGACTCCCCAATCAAATAAAAAGTCGAGAATGACCACTGTCGCAAATATGGGCACGGACCCATTAACGCTATGTCATCATAGCGGAGCTTAAGCGTGGTGCCCAGTTTTTCTCGACCTGTATTACTAGTTACTGACGAAGAAGACTGCTTAATATGCTGCCGGTATGCTTTTCTTACCGAGCGTACAGCTGCTGAGAACTTGATCGGCGAGGCACGCGCCTACTACACTGCTTCCATAGGAACGCTCGTCTTCCAGTCGTTTCCATTTACGCTTCCTGTTGTCGGTGCATGAGCATCACGTGGCCAGTGCATGTTCCCATTGCTTCAGAGCGTATGCGTGGTCTGCACTGCTGGCCACCTACGCTGGGCCGAGATCATAGCTAACCCAAACAACGAGAGACTGCGCAGTTATAGAATAGGCTTTCCTATTTAGTTAGTCAGTTAGCTAGTTAATAAATTATTTATCATTCAGTTAACTTCTTTGTTTGTTAGCTTGTTTGCTTGTTTCTTTGTTCATTCGTTTGTGGCTTTTGCTCGTTCGTTGGTTCGTTCTTTCGGTCGTTCGTTTGCTAGTTAGTTAATTGGTTAATTAGCTAGTTAATTACTTATCTGGTTAGTTAACTAATGGATAATTAGCTGAATAATTAATTATTTAATTTTTCGTTGGTTGGTTGGTTAGTTAGTTAGTTACACTTTAACGCTCACTGGTGGGTGATTACTAGACTGAAAATTCTAATATAACAAAAAAAAAATCTGGCAATGACAACAACGAAACAGAATAGTGTCAAACCTCAGTTTTCTTGTTGCCCGTAATACTTTGACAGCTAGCTTCCTGCGACAGCGAAATTTGGAAGGGTATACCAAACAGAATGCAACATTGAAAAAAAAGTAGTGTAGAAAGCCGTCTAGGCTAGTTTTATAAGCCGAACTGCGGCACTGCGTTTGAAACGAATCCAGTTTCAGAAACGCCTGAATAATGAACCATTGTTCAGTGTCGGAAAAGAAGCATTGTTCAGTATGGAAACATTTCTGGATGGCACGATTTACGCATGTCAGTAACAGTCCGTAGATGAAAATGAGTCTCCTGCCTTGTGGACTATTCCCCTATACCTCGCTTGGCGCAAAAAAAAAAATGTAGTGGACACATAAGCTCCGGCAGTAAATGCTTAAGGCCTTAAGTTTGTCAGTCATTATTCTCGGAGTCGGTGCTACACGTCTACATTTAAGGTCACTATACGAATTTCGAGATGTTGATACGCCAGCAATGTAGTCAGAATTTCATCTGAATGCGCAATATCTAAGCAAAGTCGTTCAAACTGAATATAAAAATGATTTTGCAAAAAAAAATGCCGCTTTTCTTGATTGACAGGTCGAAAAATTAGCCATAAGCTCTCGTGTCAGCTCACAAGCCCAGACTGTCTCTCAGGAGTGCTGGTAAAAATGGCGCCCTTCGCATCGGAAACGCAGTAAAGATGCCTGATCTGATTGAAAGTTATGAATCAACCATTTGCCACCGGATAGGAACTTGTTACTAACAAAGCTGCGTACTTTTCTGCGTGTGGAATGGGGACAAGAGTACGCATTGCTCAAAAGAATGAACTCAGTATAATCCCGAATGGCAGTAAGGAAATGTCACTAAATTAATGCGTGTGGCACCGCACGCATGCGCATGCCATTAAAACTTGAGGCAGTACCTAAGCGCTCAACTACATGAAGTTTGTCCGTGTGGAACGGATATTAGATACAAATCAGGTTGGCTCTATACTTTTTGTCACATGGTGTACGTTCCTTGTAGCACTCCCTCTCCCCTCTAAAGCCCTCTAGCGTTGTGACTATCGAATAAATAAATAAATAAACCAAACAATATGGAATTTCTTAGCTCAATAGACAGCCAGTCAAAAATTTAAGCTTTAAAGACATCGAAACTGAAAAGTCAACAGGAAGGTAAGTTCTTTCTGTGACTAGCGTGCGCTGTGTAGACACAAGTCGAAGCGCTATAGAATCTGAAGGCAAGATACATGGCAAAGTTATAAATTGACCAGACATTATAGACATATGCGTTCGTTAGCGGAAACGTGCGACTGAGGTGTAATTGCGACGCCGCAATTACACCTCGCCGCCCCCCCCCCCCGCCCCCCCCCCCCCCCTGTCTTACCTTTGGAATAGATTAAAGCAGCGCTAGACGGGGGCGGAGCCTGAAAAACGAGCTGACCCGTCCGCCTAAGCTGCTCCGAAGTAATGAAGATTTATTCAGACTGGCAGGGAACAGTAGTTCGGGCAGGGTGCTGCTCTAGATCCTCTAGGGTATTATAAAGCGACCAACTCCTTTGCATAAAATTAGTTAACCGGAAGCCAGTTTAATGCTTGCCACGTGGTGCAGACGTGGCGAGAAACGCAGGTTTTAGTACGAAAACAGCTTTAAAGAACTGAAGCTCTAACGAAAACTTATTGCTTCGGACCCAGCAAGACTCGTTAAGCAGTTTTCATTTATAATGGTTGTGGACTAGGCGCATTCTATTACGTGCCAAGCGTAGAAGTCTTTTACTGGCACAGCATCGTGGTACTCTTGCATTGTGAGCCGAATTACAAATGCAAATTTAAACTTCGCGCATGAAATGCTGGAGGCTAAAAGCCAACCATTACGCGCATGTTGATACTTCTTGATTTTTTTTTTCACCTTAAAATAAAACTTTGCCGGTAGGCGGCGAACTTTACATACATTATAACTGTAATGGGACCGACAGGCGCAGCGCAGCGAAGAAGCGGACGAGTTCAAGCGGGACAACGAAGAAGCAGACGAAGTGCAGCTGGGTTTTTTTCGAACGACGCCTGTGAGTGTGCCCGTCGTGTCGCCGGTCAACCAAGACCAACCGACCTGTACTTCAAATAAACGCCTTGACACTTGGTGGAGGTGCTGGGTTGCTCGATCTCAGCTCCCTTCCGAGACTTTCACAAGCTACATCGAGGACATCGTTGACCTGTGCAAGCGTGTCAACCCCTCCATGTCCGAAGGGGATAAAGTCAACCACATACTTAAAGGCATAGCCGATGACGCTTTCCAGATGCTGCTGGCGAAGAACCCCACCTCCGTCGCTACCGTCATCCAGCTGTGCCAAAGCTTCGACGAACTCCGCAAGCAACGCGCATCTACGCGGCAGTCCGGCGCGCCTGCGGGGGGTCTTGCTGGCTTGGCCCTTGGTGGCTCGTCTGCTGAGCAGTCCCTGTTCATGCAGCAGGTTAAAGACTTCATCCGCGAAGAGATCGCTCGCCAGCTTTCTCTGCTGCATCACATTCCCGACCCCGTCTGCCCTCCGCACGACCTGCCGCCATCTCTCACGCCCACTATCCGTCGTGCTATTCAGGAGCAGGTCGCTGCAGTTCTGCCATCCAGTCCCCCACCTCCTCCTGTGGCAGCGCCACTCACCTATGCTGAAGCAGTCACCGGTACACGGCGCTCGCCCACCTCTGCCGCCTACCCTAGCAGCCCGGCCTTTTATGCTCCACCGCCATCTATACCCCCGCCGCAGGTCCCGGTTCGTCGACCCCGCCGAAACCCTACGAACCCCTGGCGTACGGAGGACAATCGACCGATATGCTATTCCTGCGGTCTTCCGGGCCATGTCGCACGCTTTTGCCGTCAGCGATCTCCTCGTTCTGGCGATTTCATGCGCAATTTCAGCTACGATTCCGGGCCGCCCTTGCCTAATGTCTCTTCTGCCTCCTCTACACATCGCTCCCAGTACCCTACTCGCCGCTCGCCTTCCCCTCGTCGACGTTCCATTTCTCCGATGCTCCGCCGCCCGGACCCTCTCCCAGAGGAAAACTGACTGCCGCAGTTCAGGAGGCAAGAACTGCGTGTTTTGCGAACTTTTTAAGTCCTCCGTGTTCTCCTGCTAACGTGATTGAGGTGTCTGTTGGAGGCGTCCCCGTTCTCGCGCTCGTCGACACGGGTGCTGCAGTGTCAGTAATTAGTGATGCTCTTCGCCGCAAACTTCGTAAGGTGACAACGCCGCTGTCTGACTTTTCACTACGTACGGCCACCTCTCAGCGCATCCACCCCATCGCAGCCTGCACGGTCCGCGTTTCTATCAACGACATCGCCTATACCATCGAGTTTGTTGTGCTGACCGCCTGCTCTCACGATGTCATCCTCGGCTGCGATTTCCTCTCGACCCACCGTGCAGTGATTGATTGTGCCCGTGCGGAACTTGAGCTTTCTCCCCTGTGTGATGTTTCGTTGTGTGACCTACCTGTGCGCTCCGCTAAGCTTCTTGTAGCTGCCGACACCGACATACCTCCCTCCTCTTCAGCCCTCGTTCCGCTCCGCCCCGACTCTTTCCTCAGCGGCCCTGTTCTTTTCACACCTACCGCAGCGGCCACTCGCCATCAGCGCCTCCTCATTCCATTCGCCGTTGTCTCGATTTCCGATGGCCACTGCGCCATCTATGTCACCAACCCATCTTCTTGCCCGTCGTTTGTTCTTCGCGGCGAATGCCTTGGCTCTATTGAAGAACTGGACCCTGCTTTTGCTTCCGAGTTCTCCGATGCCCGTGCCTGTTCCCCAGTTACTGCCTTAGCCTGTTGTGCGACAGGGCCCGATCCGATTTCCATCGACGTCTTTCGTCGTAACATCGCTCCCGACCTTCCGTCCGCTTACCGTGACCAAATCTTGCAACTTCTCTGCCGCTTCCGCAACTCTTTCGACCTTTCCCAGCCCTCCTTGGGGCGCGCATTGGCCGTCTCTCACACAATTGACACTGGTACCCACGCTCCCTTGCGTCAGCGACCGTACCGAGTCTCGCCGAGCGAGCGCCGCGTCATCCGTGACAATGTTGACGACATGCTTCGGCGCGGCATAATACAGCCTTCTCACAGCCCTTGGGCCTCTCCTGTTGTCTTGGTGACGAAAAAAGATGGCTCCATCAGGTTCTGTGTGGACTACCGCCGTCTCAACAAGATCACACGCAAGGATGTTTATCCTCTACCCCGAATCGACGACGCACTGGATTGCTTGCAGGGAGCGGAGTATTTTTCATCCCTCGACTTACGCTCCGGCTACTGGCAGGTCCCGATGGCAGCGAACGACAGGCCGAAAACCGCTTTCGTCACCCCAGACGGCTTGTATGAGTTCAATGTGATGCCATTCGGCCTCTGCAATGCTCCAGCCACATTCGAAAGGATGATGGACACTATTCTCAGTGGCCTCAAATGGGAAACTTGTCTGTGTTACCTAGATGGCATTGTCGTTTTTTCTAAAGATTTTCCTTCCCATCTGCACCGCCTTCAGCGCGTACTCACTAGCCTTACTGACGCCGGCCTCCAACTAAACTTGAAAAAATGTTACTTCGGTGCAACGCAGCTCACAATATTAGGCCATGTCATCTCCAAAGACGGCGTTCTTCCTGACCCTGCCAAACTTCGCGCCGTCGCTGACTTCCCCAAACCAACCACCTTAAAAGAACTTCGCAGTTTTATAGGCTTATGCTCATATTTTCGCCGCTTCATCCGAAATTTCGCCAGTATCATCGCCCCTTTAACGCAGCTTCTTGCCGGCAGCCCGAACCTTTCGTCTTGGTCCCCCGCCTGCGATACCGCGTTCAGCACTTTACGCCGCCTGCTGGTCTCTCCCCCCATCCTTCGCCATTTTGATCCCGCCTGTCCGACAGAAATTCACACTGACGCGAGCGGTGTGGGCTTGGGCGCAGTTCTTGCCCAGCGAAAGCCTGGGTATCCGGAATACGTCGTCGCTTACGCCAGCCGCGCCCTCACCAAGGCGGAATCAAACTATTCTGTCACAGAAAAAGAATGTCTCGCCATCATTTGGGCAATTACCAAGTTCCGCCCTTACATTTACGGCCGGCCCTTCTATGTCGTCACAGACCACCACGCCCTATGCTGGCTATCCTCCCTCAAAGATCCTTCTGGCCGACTCGCCCGCTGGGCTTTACGTCTCCAGGAGTTTGATATACACGTCATTTATCGCTCCGGCCGCAAGCACTCGGACGCCGACGCCCTTTCTCGTTCACCACTCCCATGCGAGTCAACCTCTGCCCTCGTCTGTGCCTACGAATTCTCTTCGTTCAACATCCCTGATATGCTCTAAGAACAACTGAAGGATCCTTGGATCACCTCGCTGCTAAACTTCCTGAACACTCCCTCGCCGCATCATTCGACCCGGACCCTTCGCCGCCAAGCCCACCACTTCGCCGTTCGTGATGGCCTCTTATACCGCCGTAATTACCTCCCCGACGGCCGGAAGTGGCTGTTGGTCATCCCTCGACACCTCTGTGCTACAATCTGTGCCTCTTTTCACGCCGCTCCACAATGCGGCCACTTTGGTGTACTGAAAACATATGCTCGCCTTCGTCAGCGATTCTACTGGCGAGGTATGTACCGCTACATACGTCAGCACATTCGGTCATGCACCGCCTGCCAACGTCGCAAGAAACCTCCCCACTCCGCCGCCGCTCCTTTGCAGCCGTTACCTTGCCCTGGCCGTCCCTTTGACCGCGTCGGCATTGATCTTTATGGCCCGCTTCCAACTACTTCGGCTAATAATCGGTGGATCATCGTTGCCGTTGACCATCTCACCCGTTACGTCGAAACGTCGGCTCTCAAATCTGCTACCGCAAACGATGTCGCTCACTTCATTCTCCAAAGTCTTGTTCTTCGTCACGGCGCCCCCAAAGAACTTCTAAGTGACCGCGACCGTGTTTTTCTCTCGGACGCCGTCGAGGCCCTGCTCAAGCAATGCCAAGTCGTCCATCGCTACACCAGCGCCTATCACCCCCAGACCAACGGCATGACTGAGCGGTTCAACCGCACTCTGAGTGACATGCTCGCCATGTACGTTGACACCGCCCACTCCAACTGGGATCAAGTGCTCCCGTTCGTCACGTACGCGTATAACACAGCTACTCAGACAACAACGGGGTTTTCTCCTTTCTTCCTCTTATATGGCCGGGAGCCTACATCCACCATGGACACCATCCTTCCTTATCACCCTGACCCTTCCGAGACCACCTTACTCTCCGAAGCTCACCTGTATGCCGAAGAATGCCAGCAACTTGCCCGCTCTTTCACCACACAGCAACAATGGGATCAGAAGCACCGTCGGGATTCCTCGGACCCTCCAGCGTCATACCCATCTGGCGCCCTCGTTTGGCTCTGGGTGCCTTCCTCCACTCCCGGCCTCGCCACGAAACTACTGTCTCGCTTTCACGGACCTTACCGGGTTGTCCACCAAACTTCTCCGGTGACTTATATCGTTGAGCCGCTCGTTCCCTCTTCGGACCACCGTCGCCGGGGGCGCGAAACTGTGCACGTTGATCGCCTCAAGCCTTACTATGACCCACCCATCCTCTCCTCTCCGTAAGTCGCCAGGCTGGCTCCTTTTTCGGAGGGAGAGTAATTGTAATGGGACCGACAGGCGCAGCGCAGCGAAGAAGCGGACGAGTTCAAGCGGGACAACGAAGAAGCAGACGAAGTGCAGCTGGGTTTTTTTCGAACGACGCCTGTGAGTGTGCCCGTCGTGTCGCCGGTCAACCAAGACCAACCGACCTGTACTTCAAATAAACGCCTTGACATAACTAATATGACCCTCGCCACATCACTAACTTTTTCGAAAGTATACGATTACGCCGTTGTTTATTAACGAAGATTAGTCAGTTCTTAGCAAGAAATGCCAGCTCGTCTATTAAGCTGGACTTTACTACCGCCTGGACTTTGCCTGGACTTTGCCTACCGCAGCTGCCGCAGGTACCGGCGGCTGCTTCATGCCTGTGCACTGCAGAAGCAGCATATATTGACCAGCTGCGTCACTGCTGGATCCGCGTAGTAGCATAAAAAAATATTAAATTAGCCTCGATAGGTTTCTCGCGCATAAATGCCGCATTCGGAAACTGGCTAACAGTAGTAAAGCGCGAAGTCTGGGAGTCGATGGGCACTGCCACTCAATGCACTTAATAGCATGCAAGTTACTGCGTTCATCCACCTGAACTTCAGGATAGTAGGCTGATAATTGCTCAAGGAAAAAAAAAGACATGTAGCTGCACACGTACTTATCACCTTGAGCCGGAGTGCACGGGGCGCCGACTGGTTCACTCGCCCCCAAGGAATGCGTTTTTTTGTTAATAGCACACCATGTTTAAATGGCGCGTTTTGTGATATTTAATATTTACTTGAAACTGTTTCTTGATATGACGACGTAATTATTTCATTCGAGTAGAAAGAAGTCTGGTAAGTTGTGTCAATCTTGCGCGGTCGCATTGGTGTGCTTAGAATAGCGTACCTTAAGTGTGCTAAACGCCATATGCTTTTTCATTGCATCATGAATGTGTCATGTTTCATGAAGTAATACATGATCGCGAAGCTTGTTTGGAAAGAAGCAGCCGCAGGCGTGCTACTAACAGACACGTGGCGAGATTGAGAGGGGACGCGGCATGAAAAGTGTTTTCGTTATTCATGCATGCGATATGTAACTAAACTTGGTGCAAATATGAAATTCCTACGCTAGTTTCAGTCATTCCTTTTATATATAGCTATACCTGGTGCAGTTCTGGGTAATTATAATTAACACCGTCGTCAAGTCTCCCCAAGCTAGGTCTCAAATAATTGAGTAGATAGTGCGCAGTTTTTTTATGCCAGCATGTGCATAAAGCCCTGTTCTGTATGATGACGCGATTAGTTCTTTTTCTATATGATCAGTACTTATGCATGCATAGTTACATGAAAACGTTTCTTACAAAAAATAACTAACACAATACTGCATGTGTAGGGGAAAAAATCGAGATATTTATTACGCTCCTCAACGTCTCAGGAATAGTTTGCGACAAATGGAATCATTTGATTTTCATGCGAATTACGAAGGTGAGTGATCCAGTCGCAGAAAATGTGAGAGGTCAGAAAACGAACCTTAAACTTTATTCCCTCGTTTATGGCATCTTCGCTTTCGCTTTGGTCAAAGAAATGCGGCACTGAAATCAAAGAAATTACCTCACAATTTCTGACGACCACACTTCTAAAAAGCGTAATTTATAAATTTGTACTCAATATTTTGCTATAATTTTTCGTCACGAAACTAGACTTCAGGGCTAGGAAAGAAAATAATTCTAGAAATCAAAAATTTTCATCAAATCGACCAGCTTAACAAGAGGACAAGTCGGCCTGGCTGGTGCGTGGTCATGCGGCTAAAAACAGCGCTAAGCGAGACAGGAGATCGGGGACACGACGCTGTCCCCACTTTTCGCGCAGCGCGACACGTACGTATGTCAGCAGACGATGAGCGCATGTCTGCTCCGACGAAACAACGCCAGCACTTCCCCTCACTACTGTCCCGAAGTAAAATCATTCCGGCTAGTGCAGAGTGTCAAAACTTGTTTTATTCAATGCCTAGCGCATAAATAAACAGCAGGAACGCTTTCTACATGTTTACTACTAACCATATATACAATACACAGTGTCAAACTATTTCTCTTTATAGGCCGCACGTGGACAACGCGAGCTCATGTACTTCGACAAATTACTAAGTTGGAAGCATCGACCATTGCTATGATTCGCAGAAACTGGAAACGCGCCTACAAGCCTTGAAAACCCGCGCACAACACCTATCCGCGACGCCACTCCCCGACCTTTTGCCTACCACGAGCTCGCTAGCGACTGCAGCGCCACCTCGTTTGTTTACAAACATGCAGGAGGTCCATAGGGTCTGGGACGCTAACGATGCTATGGAGAGGTTTTTCCTTACATATTAACGTATTTGCGAATTTCTCTGAAAGTAATGGTAGCGGACTTGATTCCTTTGTCGTACGACGTGCGTAACAATCTTGGCAGCCTCTTTTTTTAACATTTCCAAGCTATATGTTGCCAACATGTACTGATTACCCATCTCTCAGTGTGCTGCGTGTAATATCAGTTGCAGGGAATTTTAAAGTTTGCTGACTGGCGTAAGAAACGAGTATTATTTCTTATGTCAGGTTCGTATCTCTTGTGTAGGCGATAATCATAGGTCTTGGTTTCGGGTATTACGCTATACTTGAGGAATAAGTGCTCGAAGGGAATGTACAGGACTTAGTCGTTTGAGCATCTGTCCCGCATGCGGAGGTGCGGTGTTCGATCCCCAGTGCCGCCGGGTACCCACCGGTGATACAATGAGTAGAAGCTTTCCCCTGGTCTGGTGCTAGGCTTCTTTAGGGTGTAATGCTTGGGAAATGGGTCTTTCACCCTACCTTGAGGAGAAGAAAAAACCTTGTGCCATGGCGCTGTTTGACCCTACATGCCCTTCGTCATAAATATTAATCATCATCAGCATCATTATCATCAAGGCACAGGAGAGCATTTGCCACAGCTCTTAACAAACTTTTTCCTGGACATGGATTTTATGTAGATTAATTACATTGCGTCGTAGACCTGTAAACTAAATGACAATTAATTAAGTCTGGAACAAAATAACGTGTTAAGCAGTAATATAAATCACATTACGCGGCAGTATCTGTGCCGGCACACGACGCCAACTACTTGCGAGAGTTTTGCTGTTAAACGATTTATGTGCGCGTCCCAATACAAGCTCTCGTGAAGGACAGCACCCAATGTTTAAGCAGAAGGAACGATCTCAACTGGAATTGATTTCAGCAAGACAATTTTAGTTATTATTGTGTCTTTCTTATTTCTGTCATGAAATAAAATTGCCTTTGTCTTATGCATATTTATTTTCGAAGCATGTTCTTACGACCATTTTTCTAGTATCTTGTTCGCATCACGAATTGCTTTCTAGGCCTTTTTGTCGACAAAAAGTCACTCGTATCATCTGCGTACAAATTTTGCTGTTAGAGACATACTAAGAAATCATTTATATAGACAATAAAAAAGAACGGCCCCAAGACACTGTCTTCATATATTCCTATAATTCATCCCTCTTCCGCTCTTCTAGGAGGGGGAGAAAACAGGAAGATGACGTCATGAACGGTCGCGTTCTTGAGGTGGTTGTGTTCTGTAGAAATATTTCAGTTTCATCATCATAAAACTACTGTGTCTAATACTGCATTGGGTAGAATTCTAGGCAGTGTACGAATACCATGGGCGTAATATCATCGTCATCAGCAGTAATCCTCTCTATTGAACAGGTGTTTCAAGAAACTATACCAAAGCCTTTAAAAATATGATACACCACAGGCGTTTGAAACATGTTGATCTTCATATGGTTTTCTGTTGTGTTGCGCAACTCATGTTTAAAATTTCGACTGATTAGTTCGTTACCGAGAGGCAATTATGTAGAATCTTTAGCATGTATATTAGGTCCAAGCGCGTTTAGGAAAGAAAAGGTCAGAAATAGCCGATTTAGTTTATCGTAGCTATTGACTTTCTGCGTGTTACTTTTTTTTCCGGCGTTTGAAAAAGCCCGCGAAGTATGAAAACAAAGACCAGTTAACTGCCCTGACTGTTTTCTTGGGCAAGCGCATTGTAGAGCTATCCACAGTGTCAAGTGTTTTGAGCCTACAAAGCCTGGCGTGGACGCTGGCCACATCGAAGCGAGCGGCCGTCGCTCAATGTGGCTGACTGTCTGCCCAATAATAAGATTAAAAAAAATAGAGAGGATATATATCCTACTGAAAAATGTATATAGGTTTGAATGGGTCAGCAAATAGGATTATGGAACATTTGGTTTGGCTTTATAGGATGGACGTGCCAAAGCGGCTCAGTCTATGAGGGACGCCGCAGTGGAGGGCTCCGGATAATTTCGACCACCTGGGGTTCTTAACGAGCACTAACGACGCACAGTACACGAACCTTTCACATTTTTCCTCCATCGAAGTGCTACCGTAGCGGGCGGGTTCGAACCCACGACTTGCATGCACTGTGTGATGTAAGTGCGCGGTAATTAATCACGGGTAATCGAAGTTATACGGAGCCCTCCACTAAGGATTCCTGAAAGCTGAATCGCTTTGGAAGCTTCATCCTATAATGTTAACCGAAATGTGCCATCATCGTATTTGTCGACCTATTCAAATCTGTACAGATTTTTCAACAGTGTACGTTAAATGACGTGACTTCGTCAGCGTTCCCTTCCGATTATATTTGTTGTGTGTGTTATGTCTGAATAAAAGCGTCATCTCAACCGGCTTTCGCTGGCTCGCCTATCACTTATCAGAGGCGGCAACTCGTTCTGTGTTGCCTATGAAGGTGCTGACGCCTATTCGGGCCGATGCTGACTGCGGGGGCCGCTGACGTCGACACGGTCAGCTCGCACGCTTCGGTTGTTCAAAACACGCTCGAGAGCGGCAATATACGGTAACTCGAAAGCTGTCACGTGGTTTTCTTTTAAAAGCGAAAGCTTTACTACTCCCTTCTGCGAGTTGTTCGGCGTGCATTTCATAGCCACGTGACGTTGCCGAGCCTCAGCTGTACCGAAAGCGTTAAAGAGAGGGTGCTTCGAAAGCAAAGGCAAGGCGCATAACTGGCCCCCTGGGACGGTGGACACCTCAGTCATGCTTTAAGCTGCGTGCCGGTAGGGACAGATGTGCGCTGCCTGCGTTGGCAGTGACAACACTGTGGCAGAAACTACACTGCCCTATACGGCACTGAAGCTATAGACCGTTGGCGTTCTTTGTGTTCATTGGTGTTAGCTTTGACAACGTTCTAGACTCCGATGATTTTGAGGAAAAAAAAAGGCTCATACTGGCTTCCTTGGTCAGTGGACGCCTCAAGAGCGCTTTGAAATACGCGGTCGCGATGACAGAGAGAGAGAGAGAGAGAGAGAGAGAGAGAGTGTGGGCTGCATGTATTAGCACCGACAACGTTGTGGCAGACACGCGGCACTGCAGCAATAATAAGCCGCAGCGTTCACTGTGTGACCGACCTATGCAGTGTGTGGAACGCACTCAACGTTAGAGTCCAAGCCGCGTCTACTTAGCCGATGCACCGCAGCTTTCGCTCTCTAACCTGGTTCAGCAGTTGTTAAACCGCAGCAAATTTTAGAATATTCAAAAACTGGCGTGGATACCAGCAATAGCGAGCTGAAAATCTCAATCTCAATAATAATTAAGAGCCCAACTACAATAGGTTAAAAAGTTGGCAGCTTTTAGTTAACCCGTTGGTTAACAAGTCAAAGCTATTTTATGGTCATTACCACCAGTGAAAATATTGCTGCCATGAAAAGGCTTTTTATCTCTAAAAACAATTTTTGATAATTACTAACGGCCTTACCTGAAACACCCTGTAGAGTGTAGAAAAGCATGTTTATTCTATTATTCTAGGTAAAAGTGAGCTAAACTCGGAACTGTCCCAAGAACACAGCACACAAAATAGCTTGCACAGCCAAACTTGCATTAAGCCACGTTAAGGGAATTTTTTTTTTACCTCTCTCCGAACAGCTGCAGGATCTAGATGTGATTTTTGTTGCCAGTCTCCAGTATGAGAAACTGATGCCCACGACTAGAACAGTATCCACGACAGTGCAATTCTTGAAGGGCAACGAATCTCTCCATACTAGCTACCTGATGTGACCGTCCTGTCACATCGTCGTCGTCTAGAACGTTAACGTCAACGCCAACGCCAGTGAACACAATGAACGCCTACGGCATACAGAAAAAAAGGCGAACTCTCGGGTTCGGCGGCGGTGGCGGTGGTGGCTGAGTGACGTCATGGCTGTCACGTGGTTTCTCCTTGGTTCAAGGTCAAACTCACGCGCACGGCGAAAAAGCTACAGAGGGGAGTAGTAAAGTTTTCGCCTTAAGAATCTTGAAGACGGCCGACCGCGGCTGCGTTTTTATGGAGGAAAAACGCTAAGGCACCCGTGTGCTGTGCGATGTCAGCGCACGTTAAAGATTTCGTAAATTTCGTCGCCGTCTTAACCAACCTTACTATAATAAAGAAGTAATCTCACATAAAAATTTCGAAAGCATAACCATTGGCTTCAGTTTAGCCTCTAGTGAAGTTCATGTCAGGATGGCCGAGCGGTCTAAGGCGCTGCGTTCAGGTCGCAGTCCGGACTTCCGGGCGTGGGTTCGAATCCCACTTCTGACACTTACTTTTTTTTTCTTGCCACGGCTCATAGAGAGCATGTCGTTGTCGGCCAGTTAACTCCTAGAACCATTTTTATTTCATGTATTGCTTTCTTACCAGCAAAAGTTTGGAGATATATGCGGACTGGTCTTTCCCGCTTTGCTTTCCGAGCCTGTGAATGCGACCAATAGACTTGACCTCCACTTGAAGTGCTGATATTTGGCTGCTAAAAACTGCTAATATTTGTCGCCCATGTTAGGGAGGCGGCACTCGCCGCGCAGCTGAGCGACTTAGGGAGATTGGTCGGTTATCGGAAAATGAAAGGCGCAGCAGCTGTCTCTTATCTCTGTGGATACGTCAACCGCGCCGTGGGGGAAGGGAGGAGGGAGGGAGTGAAAGAAGAAAGGAAGAAAGAAAGAGGTGCCGCAGTGGAGGGCTCCGGCATAATTTCGGCCACCTGGGGATCTTTAACGTGCACTGGCGTCACATAACACACGGGAGCTTTAGCGTTTCGCCTCCATCGAAACGCGGCCGCCGCGGCCGGTTTCAAACCCGAGTACTCCTCAGTAGGCTAGCGCCGGAGCACTGAACCGCTGCGGGGAATAATTGAGGAAGTTTTGGGTTTTACGACGGCGCCTCCGCGACGACGCCGCCTCTTCATATCGGCTTTATCTGATAATCTATTTGCCCCGCCGCGGTGGCTCAGTGGTTAGGGCGCTCGACTACTGATCCGGTGTCCCCGGGCTCGAACCCGACCGCGGCGGCTGCGTTTTTATGGAGGAAAAACGCTAAGGCGCCCGTGTGCTGTGCGATGTCCGTGCACGTTAAAGATCCCCATGTGGTCGAAATTATTCGGGAGCCCTCCACTACGGCACCTCTCTCTTCCTTCCTTCTTTCACTCCCTCCTTTCCCCCTTCTCTTGCGGCACGGTTAAGGTGTCCAAAGATATATGAGAGAGATACTGCGCCATTTCCTCTCCCCCCCCCCAAAAAAAAACAATTATTGTTATTTTTTTAATTTTTCCCCGGCTCTCTTGAAAAAGAAGGTGGCGTGACACCTTTGCGCAGTAATGGTGGCAGGAGCTCCCGTAGTTTTACAAGGCTCGACGGTAGCCAGAACGCAGGACTTTCTGCAGTAGCGTCGGGCTCTTTTCCTTTTATTAGATTGCAACTGGGTTTACACATCACCTTCGCTGCGATTCGCGTATTGGTCGACTTCCGAACGGGATAATAATAATTTTAATAATTGGTTTTTTGGGGAAAGGAAATGGCGCAGTATCTGTCTCATATATCGTTGGACACCTGAACCGCGTTTGTACATATTACTTCTCCCCCTGTCCTCTATTCCTGTCCCCTCACCTCTTTCATTTCATTTGTCCATTCTGCCTGCTGTCCTTTATTTCCGCTGCCCCACCTCAGGTGCTTCAGTATCGATGGCAGATGCCGGGGCTAGCAAAAATCTTTTCCTTCCTTTTTACTATTAATTTTAATAAAACCACTACCGCCACCACCAACCGCGCCGTAAGGGAAGGGATAAGGGAGGGAGTGAAAGAGGAAAGGAAGAAGAAGGTGCCGTAGTGGAGGGCTCCGGAATAATTTCGACCATCTGGGGATCTTTAAAGTGCACTGACATCGCACAGCACACGGACGCCTTAGCGTTTTTACTCCATAAAAACGCAGCCGCCGCGGTCGGGTTCGAACCCGGGAACTCCGGATCAGTAGTCGAGCGCCCTAACCACTGAGCCACCGCGGCGGGTCGGACGGGATTGCCAAAAAACAATCTCGGCCTATACGCGAGTAAATAGGATGCGAGTAAATATATTGACGTGAGACTAATGTAAAGACAGAGAGTTGTGTACATCGGGAGATCTCGCAGACAACCAGAGCCACGAATACCGCTCGCACACATGCTCTGAGTCACGGCAGCGGCCTAGAGTCGTTTCTCATCTGAATGTGTAACAAGATGTTGCTGTTTACGGCTGTGCAGGGAGTCCAAGCCACCGCTCAACATGTACATTCCAACGAAGGACTTAGAAGTGTTTTACCGCATGTTGAAATGCAAGCGAAATCAATTCATTCTTTTTTTTATTTCAATTTTACCACCTACATAAAACGTGTGCGCTCTGACTCCCACCGTTTTGAGAGCTGCTGAAGGGGGAGCGAAGCGATGCAATTTTGACTGTACTCAGTAAACAGCAGCGCACAGTTTAAAAGTAGAGGAGAAAGTGCTTTTTACGGCACTATATATACCTCCATCCAAGACTGGCGCCTGCCATATCGCTGTCCAATGTCGCGCAAATTTTCCGTTCCGGTTCCCAGGAAGATATCCGCATAACGGTTGTTCGTCTGTAGCTTGAGTACTGCATGCCCACAAAACAGTTAAGACTCGTTGAGAATGCGGTGTACCTTTCGTTGATATCTGCCAAGAAGGGCGACACATAAGAAGGGACATGCGAGGCATATGCTGTTCACATCATTAGCAAGATGCCACATCGGCGAGTTTGTTTTTGCCCGTTTCGAGTTCGTGTACTCGTGCCAGTGAGTCTCCTGTCGTCGTGAAAGCGGGCGAACCAGCATCTAACTATTACCAGAGCACAGAACACGTTATGTTAATCTGTTCACAAATAAGAGGTTGTACAAAAAATTTAGAGCAGGCTGACAGTTTTCATTTTGCTTTTTTATTTCTCAGAGCCACGCTACTAAATCATTAAATGAAAGAAACTAAGTTCTACGATCTGAACTGACTGCTATATCAAAAATAAAATTGCACTTGTAAGTTGTACTTCCTCTTTTGTTCTGTTTTTCTAGTTGGGTGGAATCGAAGGAAATAACGTTAAGTGAGCTGTGCCTCCGCTATTCTTGGTACGTTATAACTTCCGTACCAGCGGTTCCACCGTACTTCAGCTCACATCTGTTGCTAGTTTATCATTCGATGTAAGTCAGGGTTCTTGCTACCTTATTTTTCTGTCATACCCCATGTGTGCAGGAGCTAAGGTTGTGCCGCACCTGCCGACTTTCCGTATCCGGAGCACATACCTCTTCACGGGGGCACTGCATAAAACGGACTTCACAGCACTGCTTTGCCCCGTAATTGTTTCCAGCATCGCGCTAAAACCCCAGCGTCGAAGTTGGTATTGTATGTCGTGAATAAAAATTGGGGCTTTCACCCGTCCCGCTGCTCTAGAATGTGCAGGGTGGCCGAACACATGGGCACGTGGTTTTGGGGCTGGGGCTCCTGTGGCGGGCGCACCTTCTCTGTTGCTGCACTGCAACACTACTTTCCGAAGTGGCCCCGTTTAGTGTTACCCACACTGTGCAGGGTGTGGTCACGGGAGAGTGACGCACCTGAACAATGCGGGCCTAGGCTTGGACCGAAGTGGGAAGGCGGCGGTGTGATATATAACTTTCGCTCTCATGCCTACCAATCTCAGAAATCCCCAGGTGGTCTAAATTATCCCGGAGCCCTCCACTACGGCACCTTTCTTCCTTTCTTCTTTCACTCCCCCTTTATCCCTTCCCTTACGGCGCGGTTCAGGTGTCCGCCGATATATGAGACAGATACCGCGCCATTTGCTTTCCCCAAAAAACCAATTATTATTATTATCAGCGCTATCTGTCACACCCTGGTTCCTCGATTTCGCGTAGTCGTCGTCGGTGTCGTCCTGTCCGCCTCGCGCTACGTTTGCATTCGTCGGATGAAGCGCGCTCGCTCAACCACGATCACGTGACCATACCGTGCCTGCAGCCCATGCCTCGCACCTCGTCATCATGACGACATGGGGGTGGGAGACAGGGGCGCATGCAATAAGCCGCCACCAAACGCCTCCGCCATTCGAACCGACGCTCAAGAAAACACCCTGATATTCGTCAAGTCGAACCTCGCGGGTTTTTATTCCACCTCAGCAATTGTATTTTCTTTGACTTCTGCGTCGACTTCTCGAAGTGAAAGCGATTCGTTCTCTACGTCGCATATCAGACACCAATTCAGCGCAGTCGCCTACATCACGAAACACGCGCAGCGATCTGCAGTTCGACAGACAGTGCTACGAAGAAGCGATCACGCCTGTATGTACGCATTTCCATGACTGTGAAGCAGGCTTATAGAGAGCATGCAAGAAGAGAAATCAGCAAAAAGCCAACAATAGCGCAGTCAAACGCAATAATACACACTCTCGTCATTTAAGGGTTAACCATGAACCAACCACCAAAGCAACAATCTCCAAACACGTTATGCACTGCGCCACGCTTCGTCGATCATTTCGAGAAACAGGTACAGTCGAACCTCGTTATAACGAAACGGTTTATAAAGAAATAATGGACGTAACGAAGCAATGACAATTCCGCTTGGAAGTTCGCTCAGTGCGAGCTATAACGAAGCTGTGGCTATAACGAAGTAAACGCCAGGCCAGCCCCTTTGTTACAACGAGTATCAACAGTATATCGTTGATCACTCGCCTTACCATCGGCCTTTCATATTGTACGCCGCTTCTGGGGATCCTTCAGTGAAGCATGCATGGATTCCGATGTTCCGTTTGTCGAGTTCACGTGAACGTGTTTCACGTGTCCCACCGCATCAGTGCCAGTCCATTTGGCGATTTCGTTCCTTTATCCCTTCCCTTACGGCGCGGTTCAAGTGTCCAACGATATATGAGACAGATACTGCGCCATTTCCTTTCCCCAAAAACCAATTATTATTATTATTATTACACAAGGGGCAAAGATTCAATACTGCTTTCAGTGCATTATAAAGGACGTTAGTCCACTACGTACACAGTTAGACTCAGAAGCTCCTTCATGCATAAAAAATGTGACTAACATCGCAGTGGATACACTGAACGGACAAAATTAGCTGCAGTTTAACTACTGCTGAACCCGGTTAGAGCAAAAGCTGTGGTGTATCGGGCAAGTAGGTGCGGCTTGGCGTCTTTAACGTTGAGTGTGTTCCTCCCACTGGATAGCCAGCGCGCCCACCCAGCCAGGTCTCGGTTAAATTAATGGTTGATCGCGAGAGGTTGGTCACCCAATGAACGCTGCGGCCTATTGCTGAAGTGGCGCGTGTCTGCCACAACGTTGCCAGCGCTAATACACGCGGTGGCTCAGTGGTTAGGGCGCTCGACTACTGATCCGGAGTTCCCGGGTTCGAACCCGACCGCGGCGGCTGCGTTTTTATGGAGGAAAAACGCTAAGGCGCCCGTGTGCCGTGCGATGTCAGCGCACGTTAAAGATCCCCAGGTGGTCGAAATTATTCCGGAGCCCTCCACTACGGCACCTCTCTCTTCCTTTCTTCTTTCACTCCCTCCTTTATCCCTTCCCTTACGGCCCTGTTCAGGTGTCCAACGATATATGAGACAGGTACTGCGCCATTTCCTTTCCACAAAAACCAATTATTATTATTCATGCAGGCCACCTATATCTCTCACCACCACCACGCATCTAAAAGCGTGATTGAGGCGTCCACTGACCCAGGGAGACAGTTACGCGCCCTTCCTTTCCTCAAAATCGTCGTCGTCTAGAACGTTAACGTCAGCGCCAACGCCAGTGAACACAATGAACGCCTACGGCATAAGAAACAAAGGCGAATGCTCGGTTTCGGCGGTGACGGTGGTGGCTGAGTGACGTCATAACTGTCACGTGGTTTCTCCTTGGCGCAGGTCAAACTCACGCGCACGGCGAAAGAGCTACCGAGGGGATTAGTAAAGTTTTCGCTTTAAGAATCTTGAAGACGGCTTCTATCGCGGCTAATGCAGGCAAACTTCAGTGCGGTAGTGCGTTTAAAGCGAATTTACTTACCGGCTTCCAATCGCTGCAGTATTAGATTTCGTAAAATTCGTCGCCGGTTTAACCAACGTTACTATAATAAGCGATCTCGCACACAGGTTTTGAAAGCATATCAATAGGCTTTAGTTTAGCCTCCGACAAAGTTCATGTCAGGATGGCCGAGCGGTCCAAGGCGCTGCGTTCAGGTCGCAGTCCGGTCTTCCGGGCGTGGGTTCGAATCCCACTTCTGACAATGATTTTCTTTTTTGCCACCGCTTGTAAAGAATGAAACTGCTCATGTCCCATTTTTTGTGCACCCGTTCCGTCCCGATGTAAAAGCTTTAGCGCACATCCTTGTGCAGCAAATCATTTGCGGAGCCGCCTGTGGGTCACGAAGGTACGCGTGAACAAACCGTTTCTCAGGGCAGTTTGCGCAGACGCAAAATTGCTTTAAACGGCTTTTTGAGAACGGCTTGAAATTTATTTTTAAGCTGGGCAAGACGGACGATAAGGCATACCTAGCTGTCAGATCGAATCCCAAACTACTTCGTTGTTTTCCCTTCCTTTGACAGCGTCTATAGTGCCCTCCGACAGCGCTTTTTTTAAACCTTTCGAGTGCCCTTCCAGCAGCGCTTTTATTCAGCCTTCGAGTGCCTTCCAGCAGCGCTTTTATTCAGCCTTCGAGTGCCTCCCAGCAGCGCTTTTATTCAGCCTTCGAGTGCCTTCAAGCAGCGCTTTTATTCAGCCTTCGAGTGCCTTCCAGCAGCGCTTTTATTCAGCCTTTGAGTGCCTTCCAGCAGCGCTTTTATTCAGCCTTCGAGTGCCTCCCAGCAGCGCTTTTATTCAGCCTTCGAGTGCCTTCCAGCAGCGCTTTTATTCAGCCTTTGAGTGCCTTCCAGCAGCGATTTTATTCAGCCTTTGTGTGCCTTCCAGCAGCGCTTTTATTCAGCCTTCTAGTGCCTTCCAGCAGCGCTTTTATTCAGCCTTCGAGTGCCTTCCAGCAGCGCTTTTATTCAGCCTTCGAGTGCCTTCCAGCAGCGCTTTTATTCAGCCTTTGTGTGCCTTCCAGCAGCGCTTTTATTCAGCCTTCGAGTGCCTTCCAGCAGCGCTTTTATTCAGCCTTCGAGTGCCTTCCAGCAGCGCTTTTATTCAGCCTTCGAGTGCCTTCCAGCAGCGCTTTTATTCAGCCTTTGAGTGCCTTCCAGCAGCGCTTTTATTCAGCCTTCGAGTGCCTTCCAGCAGCGCTTTTATTCAGCCTTCGAGTGCCTTCCAGCAGCGCTTTTATTCAGCCTTCGAGTGCCTTCCAGCAGCGCTTTTATTCAGCCTTTGAGTGCCTTCCAGCAGCGCTTTTATTCAGCCTTCGAGTGCCTTCCAGCAGCGCTTTTATTCAGCCTTTGAGTACCTTCCAGCAGCGCTTTTATTCAGCCTTTGAGTGCCTTCCAGCAGCGCTTTTATTCAGCCTTTGTGTGCCTTCCAGCAGCGCTTTTATTCAGCCTTCGAGTGCCTTCCAGCAGCGCTTTTATTCAGCCTTCGAGTGCCTTCCAGCAGCGCTTTTATTCAGCCTTCGAGTGCCTTCCAGCAGCGCTTTTATTCAGCCTTTGAGTGCCTTCCAGCAGCGCTTTTATTCAGCCTTTGTGTGCTTTCCAGTCAATAGAGTCTATAAGTAGTCTATAGACTGTATATAGACCAGTTTTGTAAGGAAGATACTCCATAATGAGAAATTTGAGCGCAGCTCGGTAGGTGCCTCGGGTGTCTCAGGAGTCTCAGGTGACTCATTGTTTTGCTTTACTAAGTCGTCGGCACGTCTAGCGACGGTATTAGTTCGATAGTAGTATTAGGCTATTGGTTGATGAAGAAGACGATGTGCAATGCACAGCGCCATAGTGGGCTGCAGTTTAACACGAGGCGTGATCGGCTGCAGCGATAGACTATATGTGGCGATATCACTCTACGAACCACCTAGGGCGCCGATGACTCCTTTTCAGTTAAACGCCCGTTAATTTCTTGAAAATCGAACCGCGCGTGGAGCGCAGTTACTTGGAGCACCGAGTTTAATGCCGCGTATATTTCTTCGGTAGAAACTCGGAGACCCGAAATTTCGTTGGTTTTGCGAACGCTCATCTGTCAGGAAAATAGTAATTAAAAAGGAAAATTCATGATCGTGGATGACTGGAGGGCGCTGCGCGCGCAGGTCACTTACCTGCGTTCCGGAAGTACAGTCGTCTTCTTCTTCTCCATAGTAAGCATGGCACATACCCACGCAGGGGGATTGGGCAAGGTTCAGTAGATAATCCGAGTGAGATATTTGGGCGGGGAAATATAGGCGTGAGAAGACTATATCAATATAAAAATTAGAACAGTCAAATGAATTAAAGAAATATGAATTATCAGGAATAGATTCGAGCATTTTTGGACATGCAACAAAATTTTGTACACAGCTAACAAGGTAATCGGTCAGTTGCACTTATGTAATCATGAAGGTAGCCGCAGACACTGATTAACGGGAATCCCTTTGCGCTCGCACCGAACGAAAGAACAACTGGAAGAGACAGTGGGAGTCCTAACCTCGAAAGAGGGACCTCCAGATACTGCTTTCCTTGAACTGCGAACCGCCGGTAAGAGAGGAGAAAATGATCTATTGTTTCAACTTGCCCACATGATACACAAAGGTTTGTCGCAGCGAACCCACATCTGCATAAGTACAAATTTAAGCGAGGGATTCTGCATCGCAGAAGCGTCATTGACACCTCACAAAGCCTTGATTTACACCACCGGATATTCCATGGGAACGTTAAGTGGCTAAAATCCACGGTACTGAGCAATGGATCACTCAGGTTGGCTGAAATATGTTGGAAGCGCTGGAAACGTGAAGTGCAGTCCTATCCCGCTCTCGACTGTGTCATCTTTATTCCCCATTTGACTAAGTCCGGTAAAGCCTGAAACATATCTGACGCTGTGCTTCTCTTCGCGCGTTCCACCAGGATGGCCGAGATTGAATTGTCACATGCATTTCAGTGCATATGTCCCATTGGCACAGAAGCCGGTGTCCGTCACTGTCCATGGCGCGGAATTCGGATGATGTCAGAACGCAGGTGTCACAACAGGTGTAAGCTAGCATGCGTAGTCATGAACGACAAAAACTAGCGTGTCAGGACTCGCAGCCATTCTGCAAAGTAGCATGACTGAGCACTTACAAGTACCGTCATGTAAGGTGTATTGAGCTTGTACAAAGTGTGCATAGTCATGCCTCATAGTGATATATTCATGACACATTAAACTGGAACATCTGCAACATCGACATTTTTCTCATTCTCAAGCGTTAGTATTCTTAGGTGTATCTGCCGATTTTTTAAAGTAACCGCGCCTAATCCCAAAAATCTGTGGAATTCGACAATAAGGCTACGATAGTTTGTATAATTTTGATGCCGCATGGAAAAAAAAAACCACCTGCCGAAACCCGGGATCGAACCAGGGACCTTTAGATCTTCAGTCTAACGCTCTCCCAACTGAGCTATTTCGGCCGACGGTGCCTGGTCTGCTACAACACCACATGGAAATTAAACAGCTACGGTTTACGTATGCATGTATTCTCTTGATTTTAATCGGCTTTAATCTTTTCTATGATGGCATTCGGGCATTCGAGGTAAAGTTCAGCAATTTTCAGAAGTGTGCGAAATGGAAATAATCCAGGAGCTTTATGCCGAATCCTATTGCTCTAAAGGAAGGTAAAAGAGAATGGGGGGGGGGGGGGGGTATTCTTAGGAATGCGTGTACGGACAAAAAATAAAAAATTCCGCACTTAACCTCTTTTGCGGCCAAAAAATAACAGTGAAAGATCCATTCCGCCCCCCCCCTTTTTTTTTCCCTCTTCTTGTGCCCCTACTAAAGAAATGCCTGCCTTTTTCGTATTTTTTTCTCGTACTTTCATCTGGAGTGGACAGGTTTTGTGAATCTCAAATCCTTCCCTTCGAAAAGCCCCCAAATTCGCCACTGGTCACTGTTTAAAGTGGAGTATTCAAGCATATATAGAAAAGCCTAAGCCTAGAGTCTCAAAGACAGCTGGTTCACGGGGTGCAGCAGACAGCTAATGCCGTAGGAGCCCTAGACTAAGGACCCCTCCCAGTTCTGGGGGCCCAAAGCTCTTCATTCAATAAATTGTTTGTCATCAACAACTTCAACTGTGTCCTTGACGCCAAGTGCCACCACTGCCTTGCAGTGCTGGGGCTACGCTTCAAAAATATATATGAGGAGGTGAAAGAGGGCTGCAACTGATCTTAAAAGTAAATTAGAAATATTGTTGGCTGAATGTTTTTTTCGAATTCATTCAAGTCTATTCGACACCGTACGCGCTTTCAAAACTGCTGAAGATTTTCAAGCGGGCCGCGTGACCCGGAATGGAGCAGTCATTTCTTTGTACATTTCTGTTTGTTAATAGTTTCTTTGCTAGCTTGTACGCTTTTGGTTTCTTTCTAACTCGAGTCTCTACTTGTATACACACTTCTAAACAAGGCGACATGGACCCATCCAACAAAGAAGACCTGCTCGTCTTCCGCATTCCAGGGGCCATTAATGTTCATACCCAGCAATTCTAAACAAAGGCATTTTTGAGCGGGAAACCATTTATGAACGCAACTTTGTCATATCATCTAAGGTTTAACTATAACAATCAATATATCTGCGGATCAGCCAAGGGCAGTCTTGTATTTTTTTTTCTATCCACATTTTTGCTACTGTCAAAAGCGTTGGCCATTGGTTTTCTATGGCAGTCTTAACTGTTCGATGCGATCACTAGAAACACTTTAAAGGAAAGATTTTCCTACGTATCGGAATAATGAACCATTACCTTCAATATTTCTTTAACAGTGTCTTGCAATTTTCCAATTTTCAAAATTTTTGGCCGAGAAAGCTGGACTTGAGCAGCTGTCCGTGACTGGCCGCGTTACAGTCACCCAGGTGTTCGTGTACATCTATAACGAGTCCCATATTATGCTTTTCCATCTCTTTATGTACTACATCCTTACAGCTCGAATCTATATATTTATCGCCATGTATATCAATGGCGATATACATTGATACTCTGGCCCTTTGTAGGACCGGTCTTTCCCAATACATTACCAATATTGGGCCGACTACGTGTGCTGCTTGGGTAGTGCCTATATTTAATCTATAGTCCCATTCATGATCTTGTTGAGCGTAAAAAAATGAGCGCCTTTGTATCCCCATATCCCCTCCATATCAGTGAGTTACACGTTTTGGTTTGTTCAGAGTATATATCCGTTCCAGGCCTCCGCTATAGATTCCGTCATGTGTAGCATCCAATTACACCGTAAGACCTCCTGGGTCAGATGAACTTACGAGGGTCATTTTTTCGTTTTCCTCGTCATGCACCCATCTGCCTCATTAGCTGCTTGCATCAGGCGAAATATAGTGTTTCTAACATAGGCTTTAATACGCGCGTGGCGCTGGCCC
Organism: Amblyomma americanum; assembly: GCA_030143305.2. Taxonomy (NCBI): domain Eukaryota; kingdom Metazoa; phylum Arthropoda; class Arachnida; order Ixodida; family Ixodidae; genus Amblyomma; species Amblyomma americanum. The sequence goes on from JARKHS020029315.1 coordinate 74,240, forward strand.
AGACCATCACGCTATAGTAGCAGCGGTGTAATGGCCATGGCAACAACTACGCTTTCTCGAGTGCATTTGGTGCTTTATTTTGTTTGTCTTCTCAGAACGTCGCAGCAAGGTTCAAACCAAATTCTGTGCAAGAATAGTCACAGTGGATGGCGCCTTACACGGAGGACCGGCAGCACGTTGTGGGTCCTTCCGTGAAGCCCCGTGCAACTGCCCCTGGTCCATCGGGGATAATCCCTCCGACTGAGAGCAAGCAGTTTTACTCAACTGGCCAGGCGCTGCAGCGTTTGTGACCAAGATGAAAGGACCGGGATTATCCGTCGGGAATAAACAGAAAAGCATTCAGCTTAATCCCTGCTGCACGCAGAGTACCATTTACTGCATTAAATTCTGTATACTATTCCTTCCAACAGTAAGGCATCTTCTTTTGAGCTCCGCTTAACGGAGCTCCCTTAGGGCCAATGTATATTTCGAGGCAATCGTCTGCGCTTGTACAGTCGCCAGCAATATAAGAGGGAACAATGTTTCAACATTCATTTAAATTAATTGATTACTTCATGCGTATGTGTGACTTAGCACAGTTTTTTCTGTGGTTGTTAAATAGTTTTCTTCTTGGCGTACACTATCGAAAAGCCATCCTCAAATTTAGTAGCGAAATAACAAGAAAATTTACAATTTTGTGCAAAAAGTTCGTTCCCTGTCATACGGGCATGGGACAGGCCTTTGCCCCGCTGTGGGCGTAGTCAGGCTGATGATGATGATACAGGCAAGCTTGCGCCTTAGGCTTACCTGTACTGGTGACGTGGGCCCCCACCGAAGTCCCTGCATTACAGCGCTATCTGTGTAAGATAAGGCGGCCCGTTTGACGATGTTCGGCTCCCACAAAGGTGCACCTGTGCAAAGCGCAGGTGCAGAGCACAGGTGCAGTGAAAGACCGAGAAAAGCGAGCGGAAACAACTGGAGAAGAGAGACGACTAATTCAGATTGTATATAATCGCATCAGTAAAATAGGAAGTGGCGCAGTAAACGCATTAAAATAGGAAGTGGTTATCAGCAGCAATATAGGAGGATAATTGTTTCTCTACGAGTGTGAATCCACTTTTATGCGAAATTGGAACCAGTGTCAGAATGCGTAAATGCCGGCGTCAGTCTGTCTATAGACTCGGAGAGAAGTGAAGCCTTCACATGCACCACAAACCAATTACCTATTGTATCGACCACAACGCTGACTGGCGCATCACGGCAGTACAACTCGTCACGTCGTTGCACAGCTAAATACGAGCTCACATTCACCATGCCAGCGGCGGAAGGATCCCCCATTACACTCCGATTCTATTCCTCTATCGTTTAATAAAGCGCTTCCACTCCTCATATACCTCCTGGAACGGCCAATCAATGCGGCCGGTGAAATTATACGGGATGAATACATAGGCCCAAATAGATCACATGTGGTCTAGCCTGTTTGCGGTCACGCTCTGACGTCACATTGGGAAACGAAAGCTGGGCCCATATATTTAAAAAAAAATCATTTCGTTTTCACTTCACTTTGCCATGAAGTCAGTCCTGACGACAGCAACGAGAGGAGGCGGGTAAGAAAACAACCAATCAGGGACGGCCGGTATGAATTAACGCGACGCCGCGACTATAGCCACCCTCCTTATGCCGAATCCAGCCCGGCCCAGTTGCAGGGACAGTGCTCCGCCCATTCCTCGCACAATAAGCGAATGTTTCTTTACTAGAGACAGAATTAGCGCCGAAAAGCTACTCGGGCGGGTTCAACAAGGCGTCGCCGCATGGGACGCGTTATGCAAGCAAAAATAAGTGGCCTCTTGGGCGAGTTCTTGCCACGGCCCGCGTGACGTCAGTTCCTGCGGTACGTCACCGGAAGCAGCGACTAGTGTTAAGAGGGCCAAATGAAGTGCAAACAAAATGGACTAGCTGTAACAGAATATGGCCTCTGATGTCAGCCAGTGAGGGTTCAGGTTCCCAGAGCTGTCGGCGAGAAAGGATGCTTTATGCTGTGCGGGCCTGCCAATCACTGCGCTCGACGCTACGGTGTCCGAGGCGTCGGCCAATCACGGGCCTTATTCGTTGTTCACGTTCGCGTGTAACCTCGCCTAGACAAATCAATCAATCATAAGCCTAGCTTGACTGACCTCGATCGGCCCCGATTGGCTGACTCTGGCTCTGAGAAAACTTGGATGTCTTCTGTGGGGCCGATTGCAATGTCAGTCAAATCTGAAAGAGGGAGAAACAACCCCTCTTTCAGATTCGAACCCGGGTTCAAACCCGACCGCGGCGGCTGCGTTTTTATGGAGGAAAAACGCTAAGGCGCTCGTGTGCTGTGCGATGTCAGTGCACGTTAAAGATCCCCAGGTGGTCGAAATTATTCCGGAGGCCTCCACTACGGTACCTCCTTCTTCCTTTCTTCTTTCGCTCCCTCCTTTATCCCTTCCCTTAAGGCGAGGTTCAGGTGTCCACCGATATATGAGACAGATACTGCGCCATTTCCTTTCCCAAAAAAACCAATTATCATTATTATTATTATTAGAAACAACCCTGGCCCATTGACCCGCGCACGCCTCGTCGGCTTTGCGCTGTTGGTAAGTGGTTTTCTTTCTTTGTGCTCGCACATTAAACAACTTCGTTTTCATTGACTTGTTGCTTGCCGCTAAAACGTATACGTCACATATCTCCGTGGCGCAAAAATGAGAATGATAGGGAAACACGAGCCCAAGCTTACTCTGTGCGCAAGAACCCGAATGCATGATGCTCTCTACGATTAACGTCCACCTTTTGTGACGTCACTGCTTCTGTTAACGCTTTATTGAAACGACGGAGAGAAGAGGAGGGTGCCCTGAAAAAGGGAGACAACGTTCACGTCACCGACGAGCGTCTAACTGCGACCCGCCACCGACGACTGGGCTCTAGCGGTGACGTCCCTGATGCGACGCCAGCATTACGTATACAACGCGAAACGCTGCGCAAGCAGCTGGCTCGACTTCGCACGCGGGGCTTCAAAGCTGCCGTGGCACTACGCAGGCCCAGGAAAGACGAGACGCCTGCGCGTCTACGGACGGACGGGACGCGTATCTGAGCCGAGTGTACAGGATGCATTCGTACCTTATACGGGAGTAACGGATATAGCGAACGGAAGCGTCGCATCCGGTTAGCCGTACACGGCGAGTTCCTGTACTGGGCTCGAAAACTGCGCTCTGAGCTTCGCATACAACTGCAACCATTATACAATAAATCGAAGTTGTCGAAGTTTGAATGTAATGAAGAAAAAGTTAAAGTATGCACGTGGAAAACGCTGGGTGGAAGGGTTGCTGAAATGAATTACTCTACATTAATAATAATAATAATAATAATAATAATAATAATAATAATAATAATAATAATAATAATAATAATAATAATAACAATAATAATAATAATAATAATAGGTTTTTGAGGAAAAGAAATGGCGCAGTATCTGTCACGTATATCGGCGGACACCTGAACCGCGCCGTAAGGGAAGAGATAAAGGAGGGAGTGAAAGAAGAAAGGAAGAGGTGCCGTAGTGGAAGGCTCCGGAATAATTAGGGCGCTCGACTACTGATCCGGAATTCCCGGGTTCGAACCCGACCGCGGCGGCTGCGTTTTTATGAAGGAAAAACGCTTAGGCGCCCGTGTGCTGTGCGATGTCAGTGCACGTTAAAGATCCCCAGGTGGTCTAAATTATTCCGGAGCCCTCCACTACGGCACCTCTTCTTCCTTTCTTCTTTCACTCCCTCCTTTATCCCTTCCCTTACGGCGCGGTCCAGGTGTCCAACGATATATGAGACAGATACTGCGCCATTTCCTTTCCCCCAAAAAACCAATTATTAATTATTAATTATCTTTACGTGCACTGACATCGCACAGCACACAGGCGCCTTTCTGTGCTGTGCGATGTCAGTGCACGTTAAAGATCCCCAGGTGGTCGAAATTATCGCCTGTACCAAATTCTGTGTCATTTCGTGGCTGTCTTCTTCTTCGGCAAATATAAAACTGCGCTAAGAACACGGACCGGGAGGAGAGCACAAACACGCACACACAAAGCGCGAAGCTTCCAAATGTACTTATTTCGTGAAAACAGGGGACTTGTAAGCGACTTCTTCGCGTAGTTTTATACTTGCAGATCCTATGAACCAACGGGCCCAACATCTTGCCTTGCTTCGTCGCCTGCTTTTTTTTTTTGTCATGTCTTCCTTTTCTTTCGAGCGCGCCTGTATGTAACGTGGATGACCTGACTTCCTGTGTGCACGGTCATGTATGAAGCTTAGTATGCTTTCAAAGACATGGGTGCCATTTATGTTTCCCAGGTCAGTTTGCACCTGGACTCTTACCGGGGTGAAAGTACAGAGCTCCATAATCAGCACTGCTGGAGCTTTACAAAAGCTTATCAAGGCAGATGCGGATGTCCAGCGAAATCGCATCTATAGTCAACTACAGTTGTCACAAGAATTATAATGAGCACTGAAATCTCAGCCCACACGGGTGTTTTTGCGTTTTGCCTCCGCCGAAATGTGGCCGAACTTCGAGCCAGCTGTTTGGTGCTATGGTAGACAAAACTACAGGTTGCTTTTCCAAAACTACAGCTCGCGTAAGTTGAGATCTTTGAATGCATCACCGTGCAGCGAGCAGCTATTGCAGCCTCATACTGGCATCGGTTCATGATTGGTTGAACCCTTAACTTAATTATCCGCTGGCGATCATATACGAGCTTAGTTGTACACACGCCAGACTTTCACTTGCTTCAGCGTCCGCATTTTGCGGCATCACTTCTGCTTCCGCAATGCTGAGCTCACCTGGGCAACTGCCCTGATCCGAGTTCACTTGCATAACGATTAATGACAGCCCGTTACAGAGGTACGGGGTCGCTCCATATGAAAGGAAACACAGGAGCGTGTGGCCGCGCACAGCAGGCGAGAATGGGCGGCACCAGACGCATGCGTGTAAAAAGCAGCCGGCCGTGCTTACTGCGCATGCGTCAGTGCCGCCGATTTTCGCCACCTCTCGGCGCCAGCGCTTCGTGAGGTACGGCGAGTAGCTCTATGTACGGCGGCGACCACACGCTCCCTGTTCCATTTCATGCTGAGCGACCCTGCACATTGGTTGTTACGGCGCACTCAGTGTACACTGCCGCTCAGGTAGGAAGGTTGTTGTCAGAGGCTGCAAGTTATCGATGGCGCGCTGCTTGGAAAAACAGAAATATGAAGAAGTGGAAGAATTATTAGAGGAAGAATAAAGGATAGCCTCAACCGAATTCAGAAAGATAAGAATAAATTTCCGCGGAAGTAGAAGCCAGCGATTCGCGTGTGTATCCTGCCACTTTTTTTATTATTATTACAGCGCTATAGCAGTGGTAGCGATATTTTATAAAACCTACCGTTGTTGTCAGCAGTTTGAAGCTTCTGAGAGAGGACAGAGAAGGAAAGAGTTGAGATGAGGGCGGAGCTACTTGGAGAGCGAGGTACAGAATTACGCAATCTGAGCGGAGTGGAGATGACTTGGTCTGTCAACACAAACTTTTCACAGAGCCGTAATCGCACTGCTAGCGCAGACTCCGCCGCATCAATCGAAATGATCGCCCGCCAATTTCTTTTTTTTTTCATTTCAGATCCTTCAAAGAGCATGAGACCTTAATGAAGAAAGAATGGTGACTAAAGAAACTGAATCGAAAAGTGAATTCAGTAACGTAGGATATGAACACAGGAGAAAGAAAAGAACTACAACTTCACATTTCTCGAAGAGGGAACTTGTTTCCATTGGCGACCGCAACTATTCGCACCTTTAGTGCTGGAAATCTATCCCACGCCTTAGGCGGAACGCTCTGCCCTTAAATGCCCTTAAAAGAGAGTGCGCTAGACAACAGCTTACACCCTGTTTTCCGCAATGTTGGCCGATTCGTGTTTAGAGTAAGGGATAAAGAGCTGTCCAGTTGGAATCGGTTGTGGTGGCGACCGGGGAAACCTGGTCGTTCCAGTCAGTGCTAGTCTTGGAAAACAGTAAATCAGGGAGTCGAAAAGTGCAGATTGAAAACGAAATATATATATATATATATATATATATATATATATTATATATATATATATATATATATATATATATATATATATATATATATATATATAAGAGAAGTGGGCACTTCTACAAAGACACTTTTATTTATCAACGTTTCAACCGCGGTGCGGTCGTCCTGAAGAAGACCGCACCGCGGTCGAAACGTTCATAAATAAAAGTGTCTTTGTAGAAGTGCCCACTTCTCTTAAATCTTTATTCTGCGGAGCCAACGCAACCTACGTTCGTAACATATATATATATATATATATATATATATATATATATATATATATATATATATATATATATGTATATATATATATATATATATATATATATATATATATATATATATATATATATATGCGCTTCGCCTTTGTTATGGCAAAATTGTGTTTTTACGCCTTGTAAAAATATCAAGGCAAAATCGGCAGCATGCACTGCCAATCTGTACAGGTGTACATGGCACTGCAGCTGTATGACAAACGCATTTTGTGGGACACTGCCCACTTACGGACGCGGGAAGATGTTCAGCACCAATCTTACGGTTTCTTCAGTGTACCTGTTTTATTTTCAGCAAAAATACAGTGCATGGAATTTTTTGTAGATTCTCGCTACAGTGGAAAATCAGATTTGAAATCACCACATATAAGCATTCCATTTTCTGTGTCATCTAAGCAACCCTTCAGACGTATGGAATATAAATATACTGTTTCAGGCTTTTTTTTTTGTGCATTGCTGTCTATTCCTTCTCTAACTACGTCCGATGCAGTGAGCCAGGTAACGGCACAGGCAGCATTGCTTCGATGCAGTGGAGAACTTCTCGAAAGGATCAGAATTCTGGGGCAACTTTCAATTGCCATCGTCCATGGCATGGTGCTGAGAGTGAGAAAATGCATTTCAGTTCTGAGGACCACAGAGCATGTCATGATATTGGGCCGCTGTGCGGATGCGGCTCACATTCATCGACATCCTAATTCATCCTACTAAATTTATTACGTTCCCGCAAGCACCCGCCGTTACGTGTACGTCCATGATATAGTTTATTCCCCAATAACTACGATGACGTCACGTCGAGCAGGACCATTAAATGAAGGGTGCATGCAGCTGCCGTTCATCCTCAGCGACCTCACGACTCACGGTCGTGACCGCTCGCCGCATCGGTCACAGAGGGAGAGGGTTTTACAGGGAGAAGGACAATCGAAAAGTACAAAACGCGCCTCGCGGTCGGTTGTTCATGCATACATGAGGCCCAACGGATCAATTTTGATTAGCGCTGACCCCACACTCCGCACCGCCGCATCCACGCGCGCACTCCACCAGCGTCCTCGGCCTTGACAGACGCCTAGCGCCATCTCCCGAGGGCGTGGCGACGCGCTGTAAGCGCCGCAGCGCGGTGGGAGACATGGCAACAGACCTCCATAAAATCGCTCCGCAGCTTGCAGCTGGCTCACAATCTCGCCTCAGCCTTCGCAGCGTGCTGACGCAAGTGAGCTGCGCTACTGCGCTAGTTCGCCTCGGGTAGCGTGAATAGAAAGTTTGTAGGCGCGGCGATCGAATTGACGCTGAACAGGTTCTTCTTTTAACTATTCCTAGGGAGAATACTTCCGTGCCTCAATTGGTTCCCAGTTAAGCCCTAGTCGGAGCTCCAAAACGCAAAAACTTCGGGTCCTCCACTCCTAAGTGGCCCGCTGTCACTCGACGCCGCGTTCACTCACCCCGGAGCTGGTACGGTGTTTTCCGATTTTCGAATCGGAAAAAGCCGCGCCCAGCCGCGCCAATGCTGCCCTCATCACCTATGAGCTGCCTCCAACGCTGGAACAACTTCGCTAGGTGAGTGGACCTTCTCATAGTGTCGTTTGTTCGCAGCTTCGCTACCGCGGGCGCGATCGAACCGCGCGCGCCTACCAAGTCATCCTTTGTTTTTCTATATTTTTTTCTTTGTGGTTCGTATTAGGCACCTTGACGTCGCCGAGTGTTCTTGTCCAAAAGGCGCATGATTACGTATTCGTTGCCGGCGAGGCGTACGTTACATAGCCGCACGGCCTCGAATTTGAACCAAAGTTCGGTCCAACATCGCATCTTCCCTCGGCGGCACAGTTTTTAGCAAACGCGCGAGGTGTGAAAAAGTGCATGCCTATACTCCACCGCGAATTGCGCTAATCGTTCAATATCGCACGGCGCGCTATGCACAGCGATGGCACCCTGCAATGCACACATATATATACCGACATGCCGCTACACTGCATTACGACACTGTACACTGACCGCCACCGCGCACGCCGCATCGCTCGATGTTGAACTTTTCAGAAACGTGGAAAGCCACCTGCTGGGAGATTTCGAAACCACAGCTGACACGACTCGGAGTGCATTCTAACGGCCTCTTCTTTCTGTCGAACACGTATTCGCGTTCGGTGACGTTACACCGTAGCCGAACGTTGATACGTTGGCTAAGCTGTGACATCGGCCTCTCGAGAATCGATCGCCCTCGCGCCTCGCCACTGCAGCGGCGACGGTATATCTGCGCAGCAGTTTCGCCGACCGCTGGGCGCGGTGGCACCGAAATGTCAGTCGAACGATGCCCGCGATTATAAAATGCCGGAATCTTCGCGCCGGCTCGCCTTCGAGCGTCGGGAAAGCCATGATGGCCGCCTCTCTCTACCGGCTCGTGCCGCACGCACGCGGGCTGTGAAGCTGTCATAACGTTGCAGTACATAACCCGACAAAGCCCGACTTCGGCGCGGCCGCAGTCGGGCTTTTCGCGGGCTCTGCAGTGGAACGGGCGCAGCTCAGCACAGGGAAAAACGGGACTGTCAGATTTCTCTCGCCTGGCGAATATAAAGTAACCCTCGCAGTCTCGCCGGTCCGGCCGCAACCGGTTCCTCCGCGGCCGCTGCTCCGGCGGTGTTGGAGAGAAGCCGCCGCGTGTGACAGTTTCGGTTTCGAAGCTGCGGACATCAGCACGCGAGAAAGAATAGAAAATGAGAGAGAGAGGACAGTGTGTGAGGCGGCAGGAAGCTGGGGAAACGTGGCGCGCGGTTAGACGTCCGTTCGTGCTTCGCCTTTATAAATGCTATCTCCATACTCTTTGTTTTTTTCCGTCCGTTTCGAATCGAGTTCGCTTTGCTCTACTGCGGCGTGCATTTGCTCTCTCTCTTTCTCTCGTCCTCTCGGGTTCTTTCGTGAGACCGCGGCCATCAGCATGGAGGGCCATCATTGCGTCGGGGGAAAATGTCACCCGTGACATCACTGGGAGCTGCGCTTCTCCTTACGTCTCGAAGCGCGGCAGCGAAGCCGAAACTTTTTATTATTGTTTTTCCTCTTGCTTACGTTTTTGCTGGTCCGATGCTAGCGTGGTAAGCCTAAATGCGCCTGTTATTACGTTGGCGTTGCGTTTCTCGGTTAATTGCCTCCTCATAATTGCGTGCGTGCGTGCATGCATGGGCCCGTCATCGGAGCTAGATTAACGCGCGTGTCGTAGCTGCGTCCTTGGAAACGCCTGCGCTTCGGAACACGTTCCCACCTAACTTTTTTTCCCACTAAGTAATCAACAGCGGGCACATGTGACGTTGCTGTCTACTTGTGCAACGCACACTCAGCAAAGAATATCTGTGTGTGTGTATATATATATATATATATATATATATATATATATATATATATATATATATATATATATATATATATATATATATATATATATATATATATATATATATATATATATATATATATATATATTTTCCTTTCATATATATATATATATATATATATATATATATATATATATATATATATATGAAAGGAAAACGCATTTACGGCGTCTGTCTGGTGGGAGAATTTCTAAAGGCGCAGATTGACATGTGCGGTGGCCGCTTTGTAGCGTTATTAAATGGCAACAGCGCAAGGACAGATGCGTGTTACGAATAAAAATAAAGCGAAATAAACAATCGCCTGCTGCGGGCGCTCTGTGCCATAATAATTAATGCACGCGGACGCGTGAATAAACATGTGGCTTGCTGCGTTGCGCTCGTCTCGGCTCTTGATTTCTGTGGCGTATATCCTTTAATGAAGCTGCGCGCTACATTCTAGATGCTTCATTCACTTAAGAGGGGACATGGCTTCGAAATCCCACACGCACACACACGCTCGCACAGAAATTTGCTCTTTTTCATATGTTTTGTGGGATTGCCCAATATAACTTTGAAAGCCTTGTTTTTTCATGCTGTCCTGAAATTTCACAGCTGAAATCGACCGGGAAGTATATTTAAAATCTGTTTAAAATTGTTTCGAAAACCGCAAAGCATTTCGGGAAAACACCCGAACAATGGGGCATTTTTCTCAGTTACGGCGTTTTGCATGCCTAATATACACTCACCATGTGAAGCAGATTTTTTTCAATTAAGATTGTTTTATCTATTTTGACCCCATTTGTTTTGTTCCTCTCCTAGGACCGTATTACAGGTCAAGATATTTTGTTTTTCACATTAGTGAATTTATAAATTCTTGTATAAAATTTTCTTCTCACTCTGAATTCCAGTGGACACTGCATCGCAATACAAATATAACCAAAATTTGTGCTTTGGAAAAAAAAAAGAATTTAAGGATGCCTTGACCTGTAGCATGCCAGTAGGAACACAAAGATTGTTGAACCAGCCTACTGCTACCTTTTCTCAAGATTCAGAGGAAATATATGTATATATATATATTAGAACAGAAATTTTCTGCCCGGCGATACAACAGCGACACTTTGTGAGAGTAGTCATAAAATTATTTCTAATATGCTATAAAAAGTTTACTTAAATACATCAGGAAATTTTTTTTAATGCTGAAAGCCATGTCCCATCTTAAGCTGCTACTGCCTTACTGCATTAGTTCACAACAAATTAGTGTGCAAGAATTTTAGGATTTTTACTGTTATGCAACTCACACAGAAATTTGCTAGGAGGTACGCTCTTCTTCATATATTTTATGGGATTGCCCAACAACCTTGAAAGTCCATGTAGCTAAGCATAGTGCAAAACAATCATATTGCAATTAGGCCAGGACTGCAGGACTAAGACTTTGGACATAAGGGTCTACTGCAATGCCTCTACCATCTGTTAAAGTTCCATTCTTATCTTTAATATTTCATGGTAATATTTTTATGTTCTATGTCCTTTCAATTTATTTTTAATACTTTGATGCCTGTGCCGAGCATAATGCATGAGAAATGCATATGATTTCTCTGGGCGTATGATTTGTATGATTTGTCTGGATTGACTGCTCTTGCTAAGAACAAATTACGACAACTGTCAGAAGCATCCATCATAATAACTTTGTAGTAAACTGAAGAGCTTCAGGCTTTCTTTCCACAGTTCCTCAGAGCTTTTCCTTGTAAAAGGTATAGAATGAACTACAAATCCCTGTTGGACTGTATCTTGTGCTTCTACCAAGCTCGCTTATCAGACAGCAAACGCTACAATGTATTTAGTTTATGCTATCAACCTGAAAAAGTATGGCAAATCCTTGCTATTTGAGCAGTCATTTAACCACCTCATTTTTTTATGCTTTAAATATAGTATTTTATAGCAGTCTTCATTTCAGTGGACTTGACACTTCACGAGCTGATGTGTAATGAAAACTGCATGCACTGTAAGCCATACTGGTTCCAAAACTTCTCCCGTTTTTTAATTTCCTTTCTACTTTCTTTTTTTTTCCCTCTCACTTTTTTTTACAGAGTGAGCTAAAGCCCAAGCAGGACCTAGTTGGTGAGAGCAGCTAGGCCCCATTTAGAAGCGACACATCCCGCACTCGTCCAGCCTGCACAAACAGAAGCAGCAAACCCACAGCCGCTGCGCAACGCTTGAAGGCACCAAGGTTGCTCGTCTCCTGTTTGTGGTGCAGCCGAAGTCAGCTGGCAAAGAAGCCACTGACAACCCTAGTGCTGCTTGCGTAAGTGTTCCTGGCTCTTGGCCGAGCAGGAACCCAACAGAATCTCGCAGGCGGTGAAACCGTCCAGAGCTCCACTGTCGTGTGCCAGGGAGGTGCGTCGACACCTCAGCTAACTGGTTCTCAGCCTGAACTGTCTCTGGTCTTGTTGTTGCTGAAGTGACTGCATCCCGAAGACTCCCACGATGACTATCACATACTCACTCAATGTTTCCGAGGCCCGCTTGTGCGGCTTTGCCAAGTTGCTGCTGCGTTGGCGTGGCAGCATCTACAAGCTCCTCTACCGGGAGATGATCATCTTCTGCACCCTCTACTTCAGCCTGAGTGCCCTCTACCGGCATATACTCAATGAAGACCAGAAAATGTGAGTGGCCTGGCAACATCTGTCGATTTTAAGTTTTCCTTCAAGTGAGCGCACTTATTCATGACAGCGTTGCCACCAGCACCCAAGGAATTGAGATTACAAATGCACAAGTGGGATTTCTCACTTATCTTATTCCTCAGGGAAATATTACCCTTGTGATGGAGTGGAATGCGAAAAAGCTGATATGACAAGTCGTTCACAGTGCTTTTCTCTAGGCAGACCTGCACCTGGCCTCTGATAAGAGTTTGGATCGGATAGTAATCCATTGCTTCACATTCAAACATCATCATAGGTTATACGGTTGGATACAGTCAAAGTACTGACTATATAGTGTACTCAATTGTCCTTTCTTAAAGCTCAGGTTACCACCATGGTCATAAATTTCTCCTATCGTTTTGCTGTCTTCCATGCAGCGTCTTCGAAAGTCTGGCCAAGTACTGCGAAAAGTTCACAGACCTCATCCCACTGTCTTTTGTCCTCGGCTTCTATGTGTCCATTGTCGTCGGCCGGTGGTGGCAGCAGTACATGAGTGTGCCCTGGCCTGACAAGTAAGTAGCGCATTTTTGCAACAACCAGTGTGAGAATGATTCAGCATGTATGAATGACCACTTTTCTTTATCACCATGGTGACATTACGCATTGTCATTACCTGTATAGTAAACTTTTCGCACATGCTGCTGCCCTTGCACTGTGCATTGTGGCACAGTGTTGATGATGGGAGGTTAGAAGAAGCACATGGCTGTGTGCGAGACAAAATGGCTTGCGTTTAAACAGGCTTATCATAGCAACTCTCGTTTCTTGCTGTTTAGGATGTAGCAAGAATCCACAGTTTTAGACCACAGGATAGAGGATATACGGCTTAAGGCAGGATTCCCATGAACTGGCATATTCACACCGCTGCATTATAAACTGGTCTGTGGACAACTGTCTAGCCTACTGTAAAAGCAGTTAGGACATGCTCAGACATAGCTGTTTATTCTTGGAGAATGAAGGTTTGCGAAATTATGCAGCAAAGCCTGTTATACAGACCCTTCCCAGATAATAATAATAATTGGTTTTGGGGGGAAAGGAAATGGCGCAGTATCTGTCTCATATATCGTTGGACACCTGAACCGCGCCGTAAGGGAAGGGTAAAAGAGGGAGTGAAAGAAGAAAGGAAGAGAGAGGTGCCGTAGTGGAGGGCTCCGGAATAATTTCGACCACCTGGGGGTGCACTGACATCGCACAGCACACCGGCGCCTTAGCGTTTTTCCTCCATAAAAACGCAGCCGCTGCGATCGGGTTCGAACCCGGGAACTCCGTATCAGTAGTCGAGCGCCCTAACCACTGAGCCACCGCGGCGGGGCTCCCTTCCCAGATTGGTTCCATGACACAGACTGACAACACCCAGTCGTGGGACAGTTATGTGCCATCACGTGATGGTGCGCTCATTGCGGTCGTTGTGATATGCCTGAGGCATTAGCAAAAGACAGCCAGCAGCACAGCAACAGCTTTCTTTGAATTTAGCACATTATGCAGCAAAGCATAAACATCTGCCATTTTTCAATGTAATTACTGCTCAATAGTGGGGAGCCGCTGCAGGATTCTTAGGGGAGTATAGACACCTAACTTGTGGGTGCATGTTTTCTTGTTTGTAATGATGCATAAGGCATTATTATACATAGACTACCACCTGGTGTTCTCCTACGACTGCTTTTGTTTCGATTTCAACCACCAAATGAGGACTGTGACGTCAACGTGTGCTTACATATCATGTGAGACATGAAAAAACTGCAGTATAATCACTGCTTCCGCATTTGTTGTCGTTCCAGCTCTTGAGCAAGGCTGGCTTCAGCACTGCAGTAAATTAAAACAATGAAGCAGCAATTATATGGACGTTTTTCCATGCCTCACGTGACACAAAGCACTCTTTGACGTCACAGCCATCGTTTGGCTGTTGAAACCATGACCGAAACACAATTAGAGAGAAAATTCGATTATAAATTATTTAGCGGTCGTAAGCGAATATCACATGGTGATTCATGCATAGCAGTGCCTTCCGCATCACTGTATAGAAGAAAACATGTCACCAAAATTAAGTGTCTACATTCCTTTAAGTCCTAGGTTTACAGCTCATATTACAAGCACAAAAGGAACGGTGAAGAAATGGCTGACTAATTACTGACCTTTCTCTAACTACCCTAGACCTGGCGTGCTCGCCAAAACCAGATCTTTTTGCTGAAAGAGCAATACTCCTTAATGGGAACAATGCCAAGACGACGGAGTCAGCTTAGAGCGGGAACACAATTGGCAGCTGCTTGTCTCACGTGCCTGCCGAGAGGCGAAGGGCAGTGTCAATGATTCCGAGCAACGGCTGCGCACACGTCGCATTGCCAGCAGACAGACGAGTCACGGAAAAATCTGGCACTCGGTACCAAGAAATCAAAAAGGAAGATGGGAGTAGGTGGTGTGCTATAAATGCTGGGCAGAGAAGGATTGGCAATGAGTGTGGTATCTAAATCTGTCTGGCTGTCACGCGGGTCGTGTCTGTCGCTTTTGATCTGATTGAGCAGCTGTGCTTACTATAGCTGCTCTTTGACCGAGGAGCTCTACTGGTTTGTGATTTCTACTGTCAAACAAACTTCTATCTCATTCACGCATACCTGCATGTCTTAATTTTGAGAGCCGAGGTAATTTGTATTCCTCAAGGCGGCGACTGCTGCGACTAGAGACAGAAATTTCGAAATGTTTTATTGATCACATTTTGGTGAGGCTGCTTTTTAATGCCACACGTCAATGTATGTGGGGTTTCAGCCCCCATGGTGCAACAGTATATTAGGCTGGTTTTAGTTTCTTATTCCTGAAGACGGTCATGTTCAAGATGTTCAAGCAAATATTTGGCATAGCACCTTGACTTAGGTTGTAATTTCTGTTATGATCGAAAGTGAATAAGGCATCACGGAAAGTATGTGAGTCTTTGCAGCTGCAAGAATTCTTAAGACGCTGCTTTCCTGAGCCTTACCATATCTTCATCCCATCTGAGAGTCGCCTATTGTCGCTTGTGCCAAAATTTGCGCCATTCCGGGAAAAATGTGTAAATGCTTCCACTTAGGACACAGGCTCGCTCATGTTTGATTTTCACATAGAGAAAGCATTTGACAGCAAGCCTCAATTGCTTAGTTTGCGGAAGTAGTACTTGCCTTTTTCCAGTCGGATAAATATGGCCCCCAAGTACGGTGCCATCTGTGGCAACGGTGACCTGAAGAATAAGAATTTCGTATAGTGTTCAACAGTGGCAATACAGAGGACTTGCAAGCACTAGTTGTGCATGACAAGTAGCAGATGGCATTACCAGTATTTTTCCTAGAAAGGCCTGTAGCGTTTGTCACAGAAAATTGCAGTACCCAAATTTTTTTCTTACAAAGTAGGTAGGTGTTGCACTCGAACAAGATAATAATCATAATTTACCACAAAATGCATCTTTGTGAAATTGCAGTGCTAGCTAGTGAGCAGTTCACAATCAGCATGTACAGACATACACCTTGTTGGTTCCTAGCAGAAGAATGCAGAAGATAATTAGCTCTTTAGTGAAAGGATGTGTGTAAAGGCCATGAATTCAGTGCTGCTTGCTCCGTCACTGAGCCCAGACACATCCCAGACAAGTCCCAGACACATCTCACTGTTTCTGTGCTAATATCATCAGAACGTGTGGTATGCAGCGTCCTTACAGCAGCACTCACATGATGTGCACCCCTCCCCTACTGTCTGCTGTTGTTGCAGAGCGGTGATGGCCATAGCAGCGTACGTCAATGGCACTGATGAGCGTGGCCGCATAATCCGGCGCACTTTGGCTCGCTACCTGTCCCTGTTGTCAGCGCTCACTTTCCAAGGCATCAGCACGGCCGTCAAGAAACGCTTCCCAACGCTTGACCACATGGAGGAAGCCGGTAAGCTGACGTGATGTGACATTAAATGATTGTGACAAAAACTGTTGTGAAAAATTCCCAGTGTTTCCAAAGTGGGAACTTTCAAATATTTTGGCCCTGGCAAGTCAATCTTTAGGAAGTCCCCAGCTAGCTATGCCCCCTTAACCTGGATAAGCATGCAGTTGAAAGTTGCATATTCGAATCATTTAAACAGTGTTTTTCACATTTTACATTGTTATTTCCATCAAATTTAAACTACATTTATATTTATTAAGAGTTTCTTGTTACAGGTACGAAAATGACAAGAAGAACGGAAAACGAACACATTGATGTTTTGCTCTACTTCAAGCAGAAATTTGTTGCATGGCTTGGTGACAACGCAAGATAATTCTGAGTGCTTCACATTTTTTAAACACAGAGTGCAGTTCTCACAAAACATAGGAAGTTTAAGTAGATGGCACAAGCTGTCTGTTGTTTGGGTGTTGCACAACTATAAAATAAATTCAACCTTTCTGCTAATTGTTTCCCATGAAGTTTGAGCCTGGGCTTAGTAATGTTACAGCGGTTGAAGAAGTGAATAATAGGTGAAGGGGTTATATACGTTGATTTCGAGTGTGGAACCTGCTTTAAAACATTGTGCACTGAGAAATACATTAATTCAGAGAGCCAGCACATGCGCTGTGCACTGACTATATCGTCACCAAGGCTACTTTGCGTGTGCTCCCTGTCCCAGTGAAGAAATTTGCTTAGTAGATTAATTAATTTTGATGCTGCCTGCCTTACCAAAATAGATACATCCTGTGAAAATACAAGGTTTGGTAAAAAATAACCTACATGCAAGATGCTGGCATGCTTCAAGAAGTGTGCCCTGCAGCAGTTTAACAGAGTTTAACCTCAAGTCTACGAGTCCTAAAGGTACCTGAATAAGCCCGTTTCCTTGCGTGCCATTCAGATCCCCAATATCGTGGGACTGAATCTAGACAGTATCCTGGAACCTATTCCGAGTGCCCGAAAAAAAAATCCACTCTTTTCGTTTGCTTGTTGTGTTACTGAAATCTTTCATGGGTAGCATTTCTTTGCCACTCCGAATTTTCATATTCCAGTTGATCACTAAGCACCAAAACTTATATCTGCACCAATTACCATTTCAAAATACAGCTTTCGGGGGTAACTAGTTTGTGCAGATTTGGTCATGCCAATCAATCTCTACTGGCGGTACAATCTCTACTGGTGGTGAAGGAACAACTCTTATAATATAAAACGGAATGCAGTTGGCGTTCTGGAAAATTCGCAGTTCCAATGAAAAAGCTGCTCGCATTTAACAGCAGGAATCTTGAGGTATAGCTCAGTTTTGATAGTGTGAGAAGCTTGCTTGCTCTATATGAGTGCTACTATATTTAGATTTACTGCGCTATTTTAGGGCCTTTGTCTTTGTGTTTGGAGAGTCTCGCAACAGCAGTAATGCTGATCTACATGCTGCGTGTGCACGGGCCATGAAATGCGAGAGCGGCATTGTGCTGCAGCAACGAACCAGAAAATGCAATGCGTCACGTGCCAGGTGCTGCTACTTATGCATAATATGACAAGAGCAGTTGTGTATACGCAGTAGTTTGTCCACATATGAAGGACTGTAATCTCCGAAGATCAGGTCTTTAACAGAGTGCCTTTCAAGGTGATGAAGAATTCAGACATCACCAAAACCAGAGGCATTCGTTTAAAGGAAAAATAGCCTAAATTTCAAGTACCTGTCACATCTCACCACAAATTCTTACGCTGTACAGGTGGTGACTGTTTTCTGACATACAAGCTGGTTGGCTCAGCCTTGTTAACTATTTTCAGGAAGTAGCAATAGTGAAAGGATTAAAAAGAAAAGTAATTTTGTGGTTTGGAAAAGTTTGTGCAGAGTGACGCATGTTGAATGATACGCAACATATGAAAAGCATCCAAATGATGACAAAGAACCTTTACTGGCGTCATCATGCATGGCTAACGCAGCTGCTCTCTAAGGTTACCGAGGCAGCAGGTATGCATTTCACAAACTTTAAGAACAGGCACTAAGGTTTTCTGTTTGCGTCACCATTGTCATCACCCACTGACTAAGTGAGTTATGTCCCTAATGAGACAAAGATCTTCACCATTTATCTCCAGTTATGCCTGCCTTAACCGGTTCGCAATCGCCTCCCATAAATTTTCTGGTCTCATCAGTATACACCTTGAAATAAAAAGCTCACATGGTAGTTACGAGTAAATAACGCTAATTTTTTTCACTGTTAGCTGGCTTGGTTGAACGGAGGAATTTCAGAAAGTGAGATTTAGATCATGGGCATTTCTTTATTCAGCGGAAGGATAACTGCCTTGTGATCGCTGAATTTTTTACTTGCATCTTCAGTGTCTTTGATTAATTCTTTGTTCTAGAAGACATGATCAGCTCAGGTGTTTCTAGATGTGCTGACAGCTCATGCAAGTGTCCCCACTGCAGCAGTGTTTTGGGAGCCATATATAGAAAGGATGAATTTGCAAGCTTCCAGAAGGCCGGTTAAGAGCTAGTAACAACTAATGCTGTAAACTCTATATTAAACAGATGTCCCGAGAGTGCAGGGGATTAGAAGTCGGGAATTAACAACAGCCCATTATACCTTAAATATGCATTTCCTGTCCTGGTACCTGATATGAAGCACCTAGAGCCTCTTAGGCGTGTTACACTTCATACCGCAGTCTATTTCTGACCTTTAAGGTCGGTGCCTTGGAGGTTTTTACAGATTCATTAACTATGGTTCAATGGTGCTCTGGTTTATTCCAGCACCTCGTGAAGCTTTTTCTTGTTTCACCTCAAACATGGTTCAAACCTGCCGCTTTGGAACCTTTCGCAGGCCTGATGACCAAGGAGGAGCGCCGCGTGTATGACTCGATCCCGGTAGCCCACGGCAAGTGGTGGGTGCCAGCGCAGTGGTTCGTCGCACTGGCCGTCCGCGCTCGCAAGGAGGGACGCATCAAGGACGACATCCTTCTCAAGCACCTTCTCCAGGTGCGGCCCCCTTAGCGTGCTGCTGGCTGTGAAACGGATATAAAAATGAACAAAAAACAAAAACTCTTTACGCTGCCGCCGCCACCCGCTAACACAGGCCTCTACAGGGGCCGTTCTCCCCGCCCGGACCTGGCAGGGTCTCCTCGCCCTCTTCTTCTCCCCGCCCCAGCAGAGCCAGCGTTGGTTTCACGTGTGCCCCCCGCCTGCCTCTTTGTCCACCACAGCTTGCCTCCTTCCCGATGATCGGCTGACTGAAGAGGTTGCTCCTCTGCGGGGGCTGTGAAAGAGAAAGAGAGGAGGAGACGAGAGAGAGAGAGAGAGCGGTGTAAGCAACACTTGGCTGGTGGTCTTCCCAGGGTTCTTGAGCGGCCGATGTCCCCCCTCAACCCCGGGAGTGGACCTCTGTGGTTCTTGGCCGACAGTGCTTCCCGGCAGGGCGTCGGGCCGCCGACGGGAAGACTGTGGCTGGTGATGGGTCTGTGGCACTGCGGAAGCGCTCCCTGGCATGAACCCTGCTGGCTGCCGGTCACTATGCAGCGCATGTGTAGTCATCTCAGGCCAGAATAAGCGCGGCTGTGACAATTCGTGAACATCTTGATAGCAAAAGTCACTGCAGCAAACTTCACCCTTACACATCTAAATTCCACATCTTGCTGGCATGAGAGCTTTAGGTTTTCAAAATTAAAATCTTGTTGAGACATAGAGAGATCCAGGCGGAGAAGTTATTTTTATGTTATTAATCAGGGGCTTCTGACTCTAGTGCAAACTTGCTTCTAGCCTGGGCTTTCTGGCATAGATTCAGGGCTTTCGTGCTTGCACCAAACTTAGCAGGGATACAATTGGTTATAGCTTTTTGCTTTTAATGACAGGAGATCAAGTGCACTCACCATGACTGTGCCACAGTATACCGCACTGAAATTTGTTTGTTTATTGCCTTGAACATTTGTTTGCATGGTTACTTATTTAGGTGATCGCTATTTACCGTTACGGAGGAGAAGCACATAGGAACAACTCTGCAGAGATACATTTCTGGGTGTTTGAACAAAAAGTTGTAATAAGGTGAACAAAAAAAGGAGTGGCAAGATAACTATAAATGAATCAATATACTTATAGTCACTAGTTTATGAAAGATTCACTTTCTTTGGAAGAAGGCAATAGGCAGCCAGCAGTAGTCCTTCCCAGGGTGCGCCCTGCAAGTGCCCGGACTGCCGTCCCCTGGCCACGCAGCACTCCAGCTGGCGGGCGGTCTTTTCCCTCTGAAGTGACCGTCCCCTTCCCAGTGGCGCGGCAGTTGCCGACTTTTTCCTCCCTCTTCTTCTTCTCCCTTGCGCATAGGAGATGCACGAGTTCCGCGGCTGCTGTGGCATGCTGTACAGCTACGACTGGATCAGCATCCCCCTGGTGTACACACAAGTGGTAACACTGGCCATCTACACCTACTTCCTGGCCACCGTCATGGGCCGCCAGTACCTCAAGTCGTCCTCGGGCGACGAGATCGACCTCTACATTCCCGTCTTCACCATCCTGCAGTTCTTCTTCTACATGGGCTGGCTCAAGGTGAGCCACCCCATGTCCCGCTACAAAGGTTACTGCAAAAAAAATGTACCACAAGGGAAAACTTTAGTTAGTTCAACTCTGGGTGCAGGCACTAATTGACAAGCTTACTGCACAGATGCCACACAGAAGCGTATACTAGTGCAACCTCATTCTCCCCCTTGTGTACATGTAGAAGATATGCAAGGACCCTTTGAATAAAACTGGAGGTGTACAACGAGGTATAGGATTAATAGCAACCATAGAAATTCAGTCAGTCAAAGGACCAGATTGGTATTTGTAAAGGGACTTGACAATGGACCACATTCATGTCACCTATCAGATAGAGATTGCGCAGAATATAACCAACCCTGTATGTAGCCGGCCTTCATATATTACGGGAACGCACTTGACTCTGTCTAAACCTCAGCAGTCATGCAGGTGTTGCGAAACATGATGTAGAAGAGGCATATGTAAATATGCTGAAAAATGTCTATAGCAGCTGCACAGTCAGCATAGTCCTCCACAGGGAAAGTGATAAATTTACAATCAGCTAGGGTTTAAGGCGTTGAGACAAGGTTGCTCCAGTACTATTCAGCGTGCATTTACAGGAGGTTTTCAGAGAACTGGATAGGGGCCAGTTGGGAATAAAAGTTAATCGATAATTCTTTAGTAATCCCCGATTTTCTGATGACATTGGTCAGCCCTTCATGCAGTGGACATAGGCTGATTATGATGATGACAAGTCACAAGGAATTTGTGGTGCTAGTCCTATGTCGTGGCAAAGGACGGATTGTGCAAATAGTCGATCGTGAACGTGAATTGTACTGACTTTACCAATGCATGAAAAAGAGCAACCCGAGAAGTGTTGCATCAGTTTGTGTCACGAAGTTGTCCATGCATCTTACAGGTACATGACGTACTCTCCTGAAATATACAGCATGGCTCACACACAATAGGCTGCACATACCTATGCTGCTCCATCATTGTCGGGCCAATAAATTTGCAAAGTCCCACTGTAGTAGAACAGATTCATGTGCCCTAGCAACTTACCAAGGATCCCATGGTTGAAGGAGCCAAAGGGTTCATAGACCACCCTCCAACAGTGACTGGGCTATATATTCCAATTTCATGAAACACGTTTTGGCTGTGAGGAAATTTTTTTCCACACGTTTTATATTTGTAAATTTTTGTGGCTATAGCAGAGTCAGTTCACACAGCCCGGGTGTGCCCTTTCATGAAAAAGACCACAATTAACTACAGACAAACCAACTTGAGCGGGAGTGGGCTATAACTGCACTTATGTTGTAAAAACAGAGAAACTGAAAAGGAAAGGTCACAGTTCACGACACTATACATCATAAACTGTACAGACCCATGCGGAATGCCTTGAGCTAATATTCTAATTACTCCTTTGACCACAGGCTATAACCTTTGCTCCGCAGACAGCTCATTGTAGAACTTGGCTCTGTTACAGGTAGCGGAGCAACTCATCAACCCTTTTGGTGAAGACGACGATGATTTCGAGCTGAACTGGTGCCTTGACAGAAACCTCCAGGTACGAGATGCCCCTCCTCCTGTAATTGTGTTTTCCGCTTTGCGGGAACTCTGAAACAGTTTTTTGAGGGCTGCATCATGTACGTTGCCACCAGAACAAATGCACAAATGAGATTTCATCACAGTAAAACATCAGAACAGTGCAGTGATGATTGCACGTAGACAATTCACTATGCCAGTTTGATGGGACAAAAGCGATCTCAATGATTATGCTTTCTCGTTAATGCATGTGGCCAACCCAGCTGTTTGTGCTCTTGTGGTTAAGTGAAGGCATTCCAATCGATACCTGTCGATCGATTCCAATCAAACAGTGCCGCTGCTTGTGATGTCACGTCATGTCACATGACCAGTCTCGTCACACTACGGTCACGTGAGCCGGGCAGTTTATGTGATGTGTTGTGCAAACGCTCGGCAAAGCCGCTTACGCCACGAACGAGGCACTAACCACTCTGCTGTATAAAAAAGAACATGGAGAGGTGTGCTAAGCACTGGCTTTTTTTGCCAATGAAACACATTAGAATATAGGATGTGCACATGCCACAGCACAGAACTGCATCGCTTCACAAGTAATTTCTGTATTTTAATGTATTTCATCAGTAAACACAATTTGTGTTCGAGTGAAAACATGCCTATATTTCCTCTGCTATCTGTATTAGGGAGCTTGTCTAGGTTTTATTGCATCCGTGTGTGTGTGTAAGTAACTACTGTGTATTTCAA
Organism: Amblyomma americanum; assembly: GCA_030143305.2. Lineage (NCBI taxonomy): Eukaryota > Metazoa > Arthropoda > Arachnida > Ixodida > Ixodidae > Amblyomma > Amblyomma americanum. The sequence goes on from JARKHS020029315.1 coordinate 97,356, forward strand.
TGCTACCTTCTAGTTATCTGTAGGAATGATCATGTGGCCTTGAAAGTGCTAACTAGCGCCACTCCTGATGGCACTAAGTAGTTAAGTAGTGTTAGGTAGTGTGTACAGCATAATAAAAGTAGGCAGTATGCAACTGACCCATTCAAACTGAAAACTGCTAGAGAGTTGCAAACAACAGACTGTATTTGGTGAGCAATAGCTGCAGGTGTGGTGGGAAGCACAGTAGAACTGCAAGATAGGATAGTGGTGAATTCCTCCAGAAACAGTAGTGCATGCCTTTTGTGGATTGGTAGAGGCTGATGAATAAATGGGAGGAGAGAGAGTACCCTTCTGCAGTGGGGCAATAGCAAGTGCCAATATGCACAAGTGATGTTTTCCATCGACTAGTCAATTCTGTGGTCTCAATAGCCAACTTTAGGCATTCTTGAAAGTTTTCATATTATTATTAGGTTAATCCATTACTCTGAACTACCTGAACTGTATGGCTGTTTTAGTTACTTTTAAGTTTTTCTTGGCTTAGTTTCCACCTATGCCATAGTTTATTTGCAGCACCATCTGATTGCGCCGTTTGTCGGCTGCTTGCAGGTCTCATTCCAAATTGTGGACGACATGCATCAGCGCCACCCTCGGCTGGTGCGCGACATCTACTGGGATGAGGCTGAGCCACAGCTGCCCTACACCAAGTCATCAGTGAACCTGCGCACCCAGCCACACCTGGGATCAGCCATGACCCTCGAGTGAGTCACCATCTGTGCATGTCACAAGTTCGTACGGAAGTGCACTTGGTCAGCCATAGGACTAAAATGTATTTTGGGTGTTTCTTTTTTTGTCTAATAGACTAGCAGCAATTGGTCTATTCTCTGTTACTTTCTGCCCTTTTGTCTTCTCATGTTTCCAGTTTTTTCTAACTGGCAACACTCCGTTTCTTGTTCTTTTTTTTACATCGCACTAAAATGCTAGCCTTTGCTTACGGGTCTGAACAGTGCCCGAGTTACATCTGCGTATCAGTGATAGATGGCTAAAAGAAGGAAAAAAGGCATCGTGGTCACCTTCTCCCCGTCACAGTGTGGATCCCGAGGAGTCTGAGTTCGTGCCCATGGAGACCATCCTGGAAGAAGACCATGATGAGCACAAGTACACAAGCCCGCCAACATCACCGCCCAATGCAGCAGACATCCCGCAAGTGCCTGGCCTGCTTAATTCCCACCTGTACCACGTGCCATTGCACCTGCAGCAGCCATCTGACTATGCACCACCGTCGACCATCTCGGGACACCTGCTTGACAGCCCAATTGCCTCGTAAGTAGTTGGCATGCATAACCAGAGGCTGTTATAGCTTGCTAAGATGGCAGCTAGCATTTCAGCAGCAAAAGCCAGACATATTCGCATAGCTCAAGTCTCTCCAAAACAACAGTGCATGTTTTGAGAACAGGGCAAGTACTGTACTATGCTATAATGGTTGGACAGTTCTGTTTTTATATTCACTGCCCTTCATCACTGGCTGAAGCAGTGCCATGCCATCGCAGTCACATTGGTTGGAGCAATAAGAAATAACAAATGCAAGACGTGGCATCTATTCAGGCAAACTTTGCCCTTTCCTATTGGCTCAAGACCAGTGATAGTGCGAGTGTGGCATTCCTTACGCCGATGAAAAACAAGTGGGGGAATACAAAAATAGAAACAAATTGGTCTTAGAATCATTATATTTATATTATACTGACCCAATGTTGCAATGTCCAATGCTAAAATGGAAGCCCGCCCGTACATACTGCTGACTCTTGATGAATGGCCCCTTGATGGACGGCGTCTGTAGGAAGTTGTTTCTGCAGTCAAAAGCGAGTAATCACATATGGCGTGCATCTTCAAGGTAATACAGCATGACCTCAGGGCATTACCACAATGTTCAAACACCCTGGTGCTCAAGTAGAAATTGTGAGAGCTTCACAAGTGCTAAGTAACCATATGACCATTTTAGTATGTGATTCTAGTAAGCAGCTCGCACAATATCCTCCAGCTCAAAATGCCAGATTTTTTTTTAATAAAACTAAGCCAATCATCTTGCTCACCTATTCTGATCAGGAAACTGAACGTATGTGCAAAATGATGTTACATTCAGTACTGGTTTAGTAAAATGAAGCACCATAACATGAAACATGTTTTGATCAACAACATAATGCATTGGTGTTTGTTATTGTTGTAATAAATTAACACACTTGAACCGAACACCTGAAAGTTTTGAGGAAAACTGCTTGGCATTAAACAAGTTCATGTGTGCATGTTTTTAATCGGGGCTGTTGCTGTCTAGATTTCCTCACACAAATTGTGATGCCATTTCTTATTACTCCTGAGGAAGCTTTTTAATCTAAGATAATGAAAAAGTGACATTATAAGGGCTTGTGCGGGACTTGATAGTGTGCTGTGTAAATAGCTTTTATTATTCAATCAAAATCTATGTTGCTGACAGCTGTCATTGCACTGAAAAAGTAACACAAGCCTCTTCCAACACTTGCTCTGATGCCACATGACAGGACATGATTAATATATTTCCAGATTCAGTTTAAAATGCCATCACATTCCGAAAAGTATTCAGGGGTCATCCCGGGGACAAAATATTTTCGAAAGCATATCTATGGGACATCCTGGGGATAAAACCATGTCTGTTTCCACAGTAACATCGCCTGTCTTTCTCAATTTGCAGGACTCGAAACACCTCGGACAACACCACGCAGACAGGCTTTCGGATCTTGAGCACAGGCAGCCGCCTTCTCAACCTCATCATTGGCAGCAGCAACGAGAACCTACCGCAGACACCAAAAGCGAAAGAGCACCCACTCGTGCCACATTTCATCTCGCGGCAGCAGTGCAGCCGTCGCACCGCACGGACTGTGTCGCTCTGCGAGGGCCTCGACCACCGCAGCCACGAATTTGTGGCTGAAGAACGCCGGTCGCTGCTCCCTGGAGATGATAACAAACCGAACATCAAAGAATCAGTGCCAACATCTGTCATTGTTGACCTGTCCTCACCGCCAGCAACTATCGAGGAAGTCAAGCAGCCCGAAGAAGTGCAGCAGCAGGACAAGAAGGCGGAAGAGAGTGCCGAGCCTTCACCGTACGAGCCAAACACCTCAACTGAGAGCTTGGCTCCGAACAGCCAGTGCAGTGCGGACAGCTACACACAGCTGTTGCCATCGTAATGTGCGAGCGGCAGCCTTAACCAGCACATTTCTTCAGCAGGCTTGCTGTTATGTTCAAGGGCAAGAATATAAAGGCACCGTATTGCTGGTACCTGTGAGTTTAAAATATTGTGACTGTTTCAAAACTACTGTTGCAGCATTTATGCAATTGCAGGTGCTACCAATACGGTACCTACAGTTTCAGACTTTTGAAGCTGTTTGGCGTCCTTAAACCAGCTTAAACAAAATGCTGCCATGGTCTGCTTACCACAAGCCCTGCAGTACCATATCAAGAGCATGCCGGGAAGCACCGAAGTCCCACTCTATCACTGTACAAGCTTGGCTGCCTGGCCTCCTTAAAGTCTGACCGTAGCGCAGCAATGAAGCTCGGCTGATTTGCATCCTTGTGGAGATATGCTTGCGAAACGTCCAGTGAAATATGCCGACAAGCATGTTACACAGGCAAAGGTCACACTGGTGATGTTTAAAGTGATGTAATGGACTGCACGAATGTAAAATGGCACGAAATTTGAAGTGACCATCTCAGTATTTGCATGAAGACAGTCAGGCGAATGGTGTTTTCAGGCAATTTTTTCTGGAGCAAGGGCGAACTTTAAAGAAAACTGCTGTTGACTACTTGCATCTGCTTCTTCAACAATGTATGTGACAAAATGAAGCCAATCAGCAACTTCTAATAGCTTGCGGCTTTTTGTCACTTAACTGAGCCTTTCATCGTGACAAGCGAAGAGACATGCTGGAAGGTCTTGCACATCATATTCGGTGAATCACAGGCAGTGGAGGGAAAAGCCTATGAAAGAAGCTGGGTGTGATGTTTGTGTGAAGCATATTAAGTCATGGCTGAATTTAGAGGAGATGAAGCTGGTGTTATTCATCCACAAAGGCTGCTCTGTGCAAAGAAAGTGCCATTAGCACCAGGCTGAAACTTCTGTCTTGCCGAATTTGCAAGCGGCAAATCTTCAACCGCCGCCACTTACGTGTGTTGTGCACAGCTGAAGTTCAAACCAGACAGTAAGTAGCAATGTGTACTGCTATTCAGAGACTGATCCCACCGATGCCATGAAACCTCAACGGAAGGAACTCTTAACAAGCGGGAAGATTTCCTTGCAAGAGCTTGACAAGCACTCATTCAACTGCAAGAAGCAGATCTGATGCATGTTGGCTGTTGGTGATATTTTTCTGTGCGTGACAGCATGTGGTTTTTTGTGCTTATTTAAACTTTGAAAATGTGGTTCGTGTGTATTGTGTATCCCAAAACGTTCCTGTGACTTGACACCCAGAAACAATGAATTATTTTCTGCAGTTTTTTTTCCCCAAATCGGGGCACTGTTTTTCCTGTCACCATCGGGAGTGCTGTGAGACATTCACTATCAAGACCGATATCAACTCTCTGCAAGCACCTGAGCCTGCTTTGTGTTAGTGACTCGGTTCTACAAGTCAACTGTAGACTCTTGCGAATGTATCAAGCTCTGTTTTATGGTTTAACAGTTGTGCCGTCTATCTTGCTGGCAAAGTGACCATCTGAACTCGTTCGAGAAAGCTGCAACTCTGATATGTGCAGAGTCTGAGCGAAGAACCTACCGAGTTATCCAGGTTCTTGACCATTCGGTGTTTCGGACAAATCTAGCTGCCAGGCTGTGCCTGGGTGTGAATGCACTATCTGTTCACTTATGCTCTGTATGGCACTGATCTTTTTTAAGAATGTTGTGAGTGCCATGACAGTTGTGCTTCGACTGACGCTTTGTGGTAGACTAAGAGATGCCTACTTTTAAAGGTGATAGCACACTTTGCATCTTGAACTTCTTGAAGGAACTTCGAAGGCGTCGTTGCTGATACGTGGTCTGGTGGTCCGCATTCAGACTATGGGACAATACTGCCCCAGCAACACTGTGCAGAGACAAGGCTGTTGACGGATGCTTTATAGTCTGCACTCATTAGCAGCTGTCAAGGAGAAGCCCAACGTGCTTCATCCAAAAATGGCTTTTGCAAGAAAACAGCAATACGGCTGAGGTAACTATAGAGTTCGAAGACCCACCCATATAGCCCGCGACATTTGAGATGCAGAAAGTGAGGGCAAGGCTGTTAACCGAGAAGCGTTAATTTATTTTGGAGCAAGTTGTGTGTAAACACTCTTTCCCCCATCTACAGGGTCTTGGGTGTTTGTCCTTGCTTCTTTTCTCATGTCGGTGGCACCAAACTGTTTGAGAAGAACGACCCGGTGTGAGAGTTGTGGAGCTGTTGTAGATTGTTGAACAGAATGCGAGGCGCTGTCTCCAGCAAGTTTTACTTGTGCGAATGAGAGTTCAGTATTGTTCTGGTGCACAACTCTCGAGTGGGACATGGGATTAAAAAGTCATTTTGTTTTTTTGTGCCCGGCTGATAAGATAGGATAGGAATAACTTTATTAAAATGCCGGCAACTGCCGGTTTATCGCGTCGTGATGTTGGCCAAGCGTCGGCCCGGTGTTATCCCCTATTCTGCACTACCCCGGTTCGGCCCATTTGTGATGGGTTGTGAAGCTTGTGCTTTTCGAGCGCCCAGGTGATGTACTCGGCGTGATGCAAATGGGCCATTTTGCAATGAGGAGCACCGCTGAGTCATATGGAAGAAGTTCTTCACGTGCAATGCATGAAAAAAGAAAAGTGTTTACATTTTTGGAGCAGAACTGTTAAATTGTTTTCCGACACTTGAAGTGACTTTTACAAATCTGTGTTCTCTCTGCGAAGGAGTTCACGTGTGGTGGCATCTCTTTTATTATACGCGACCAATGATAATATGCAGTTTTTGCGCAAGTAGTGCTTTGTGCTGGAATTCTTATTTATTTACATGTTATACTTGTGAATTTTCAGCGCAGTTTCTGTTTCAGTAGCAGTAAACGTCAAGAACTGCTATATGTACGAGCGTCAAGGCAGTTCTGTGAGTGGCATAGGCTGTACAAAAATGACACTTTTTCCTTGGTGTTGCAAGCTCTCAGTGCCACAGTGTATTGTCTTGGCCCTCACGAATTCCTTGAAACAGATATAAAAACTTGTGTGGGAATTTGATAAAGAGATGGACAAAACCCTTCGAAAAACGCCTCATTTCCAGATCCCTAGGCTTTATCAAGGCACCACCCTTATGTTGTCCACCTTGTCAATGAAAGTTTGTCAGACTTTTGCCGATGGTATAGCTGCAGTTATTATTTGCATGCGTTCATCCATATTTTTTTTTTAGCGAAGATAAACACACCTTGTCCCATAATATTGGGGAAAACAGAACAAAAATAAACAAGGGAGGTAATATAGCAAAGCCTTCAAAGGCCACAAAACCCACCTAAAATCCCTGGGCAGGTGATAATTCAGTTATCTATGAATGAAAACGTGCCCTGCATGTTTTGTTTCAAACAACGGCACCATGCAGCCAGTGGCATCCAGAATTATTTATTGGTGTCCTAAACATCACAGATATCTGCACTTTTGCAGCCATATGGATGCACTGAAATGTAATTTCAGGCACGCCATCCTTTCTCTCCGTTTTGTCACCTCACGTCATCGCTTCTGTCGCTGTCAGATTTATATATCTCGCATGAAAAAACTGTGAACCTGTGTTGTGCGTTCTCTGTGAGATACAACCTAGTGCCGGTGACTTGTGTTTCTCTCTTGACATCGTAGCCTTTCCTTCCAATTCCAGTTTGAATGTGATCTTTTCACTGCTCGCTTCGGAACTTTTACATCCGGCTTGCTGGGCAATGAAACGAGGGAGGAAAGAATGTCAAGCTTTCTGTGAAAGCATATATGCTGATGCACGGCAGCACTCTTTTTTGTTTGTGCATTCAACTTGGTTGTGTTTAGTACTGATCATACCGGCTTGTGTGCTTGTTAGTATTACTTCAAAGTTCCATATGAATGTATCTTTCAACACACCTTAGGATACTAGTAGGTTTTAAATTGCAATGACATTATTTATTTGTATGTTGAATTTGGTAGCATCAGTAGTTCTTGAAGCAAAGGCCGGTCTTACAAATGTACTCATTGGACCACAGGTCTTCTTCACTAGAATGATCATGCTGAAATAAATTTCTCAAACACGTTACCTTCGTTTTAAGTGGTCATGGAGCATCGCAATGGTTTCTAAAATCGGTGCACTCCAGCACTACTAGATTTGATGCCAGTGTTCTTCCAGCAAGAAAAGAAGACTGAGAAAGCATGCTGGCTATGATGACATTTGGATCACCTGATCTATTCAGATATGAAGTTTCGCTTCTCCACACTTTACAACTGGCCAGCACCTTACAATGAGGCTGTTCAAGCAACACCCTCGTAAGGATACTACATAATACACATAATACAATTACCAATATAATTCGTATAGTATGCAGTCCGTACGTTAATACCTCTAAATGTTTTTACGAGTCCTCGACCTTTCTACGAGCCCTACAGAACTTCTGGTTTTTACGAGTCCTCGACCTTTCTACGAGCCCTACAGAACTTCTGTCACATCCACTTGACAAAGCCTTGCTTGTTGTAAATGTGCTGGAAATGAATAAACTTGGCGTCTTACCAATAGAGATAATTTCTCAGAGAAAATATCTCACACCACCCTGTGGAATGTTGGCATTTGCACATCAAAGTGTGTGCCACATACCGTCCTTTACAGCGTGCCTAATGGTGGAGTTTAGCCCTGGTGGTAGAGCTAAAGTTGTCTTTGCAACAGATCCTTTGTTGGCACCCTATTTTCTTCAAAGCAAGATTTGATAAATGCAGGCTTTTGTGAGATGGAATTTAGGTAGGGAGTTGCTACATGGCATGTACTGTACAACTTGTGCATGTGGTATACATTAGTTTTGTACTTCAGAATGAAGCAACCTTTTTTTCTGTGTACATAATGAAAGAGTATGCGTTACAATCAGATTCGGATAGGAGTTATTTACGAACGCAATATTGCTATCTGGCTTTGGCGTACTGAAAAGCGCCTTTATAGGTACAGCCATACACTAAACAAGTATTGCTAGTCCCATGTACTGGCAGTCTGTAGACATGCAGAACAGTGCACATTCCAAAATTGCTATTCTTAAGCCTGTTTATGAGAGGGTGTTTTGCACAGACAAACATGCACAGCAGTGTGCTTCCTTCTCTCTAATTAGTAGGCATGCAATGACAACTATAGCACTTCCAGCAGCATATTTCCAAATCCGTACATTTCCCCACATCAGCACTGCTTGCAATTTTCGCACTCAATGTTGCAGCCACATTTGAAACTGTGTTGGCATGTACAGCCCTTAATTAAAAGTTCTTGGGCTACATGTTCTGCTTTCGGTAGGCAACAGCTTGACAGGTATCACCTGAAGACCTGACAGAAAGTGGGCATGTTTCAGAGTGTATCTCACCTAAAAGACATCGACTATTGAATGCACATTACTTCAAAAACCTAGATAGTGCACGGCATTGTGTTTCAGCATAGTATGTCTTTTCTTATCAGCAGCAAAAACAATTACAATCTTGAATATAAGTTGTGCAAGCAACTTGCTTGCCAAGAGGTCCCAAAAAAGTGACTTCTTATACTGCACTGGCACACTTCACTCAAATTGCCTGTGACTCAACACACATGCTGCTGACACACATACATGTATGTATGTACTTGATAAAATAAGGAGGTCATGAGAAGTAAAATTTGTCAGTTTGCAAAACGAGAAGCACACTTTATTTCCATCACATGGCTACTTCACAAGCTGGTGGAAACAACATATGCACATGCGTTCTTGGTTGCAGAGTATGTCTCCCAGAATATTGTACTCCTGCCTTGGTGCTGCCGACCTTGCATACATCTGTTGTCTACCGTTGCCGCGCACGACTCGGCAATTTCTCACCTGTCATGCTTGCCCACTGTTTACTACTGTGCCTGTTTGTTGTTGCTGTTGCGTCTGTTAGTAATGTGCATCAGCTTTAGAACTCATTGCTGTGTGGTACATAGCGAACGCTTGCTCTCTTTATGAATAAAAATGTTTATGCAAATGACCCCCTATTGCCATCATGCTCTGTGGATGGAGCTAGACCCATGGCATGAGCAGTGAATACATGCATTGAAAGTTGTCGTGAACCGGCAAGCTGCAATACTGTACCTCACGCAACATTCATTACTGTGTTGGCAGCAGAAAATGTGTGGATAAAACAATGAGTTCGGAATGTCCACATTAAAATGCGACTCTTTCAGTGGTTACCTGAAATTGGAATAGCTCGGCCGCAAGTAACCAGAACAACACCGGATATTAAATTAAGCTTGCGCGTTGCGGTACCACGGCCTGTAACAAGAAGGAAGACAGCACACTTTGCGCGCCGGAAAAGTATCAGTGGCGAACCGGAGTCTTTGAGAAGACATAAAGAAAACAAATGATTCGCGGCAGTGGACCGCTTGTCGCACATGTATACTGGTTAACTTCCAGCTTCACAATTATTAGTGATCCATGTTAAGCAGGCACTGAGTACAAAGCCTTCGTCGAAAACAGAAATGGCATGCCGTCAACCGCCGGGAATACAAAACGCATGCTAGCCGCCTAAAAAATGCCTGACACTCACTCATCGTAGCGTTTATGTGACCGAGAAACTGTAGACAAGAAGCAACAATAGAGGTTGAAACAATAAATCAATGTTTGTGGAGATGAATGCTTCGTGATGCCCATAATGCGATGCAGCAATGGTAAGTAGACGAGTTGATGAGCTGTAGCGGCATGCATTTCAAAGATCGCGATTTCGATCATACAAAAGGTCAAGGATGCCGAAGTGTGTTTAAAAAAACAACGTTATCCCCGACGGCTCGTTGGTCTAGGGGTATGATTCTCGCTTAGGGTGCGAGAGGTCCCGGGTTCAAATCCCGGACGAGCCCTTCAGTTTTTGCAAGGATCTGTAGGGAGGGAGTTACATTTCTATTTCTTTTCTTTTTGCCGCGTTTCACCTGTGCATTGCGCGTATGTTGCGGCTTTTCATTGAAAGGCCAATGTGAATGTACTCCATTTAATGCGCTGAAAGGAGTCGGTTAAAAGACGGTAAAACGGCGCAGATGCCAGATTGGCTCGTTGGTCTAGGGGTATGATTCTCGCTTCGGGTGCGAGAGGTCCCGGGTTCAAATCCCGGACGAGCCCACTTTTTTTTTTCAGTGTTATTTTTATTTCTTGCATACTTATGCACTCATTTTTGGGTTTTATTCCCCAATCCAGGGATAAAAATCGCGATATCTTTTAACCTCAAATTCGTGTTCAAGTCGGATTATTGAGAGAGGTTTCTGCAGGTAATTTTTTTTTCCAGCACAAAATACATCCTCAGGACATCCTTAAAAATTACCCCAGAAGACATATCTGACTTGTTTTCAGGGCAGAAGATGACGATCTGGCGCGGAGAATGCGGGTTATTTGCTTGCTTATTGAGGGCACCATTCACAAGAATCGTGAAACATGCTTACTGACAAAAACTAATTTCGAGAAAGTTTGAGGCCGCTTAGAAAGACGATGATTGTCAGTGCCGACAGATTGCTATTTGTGCAGTATTTTCTTACAGCAACGGCTATAGCTATCTATTTCAATTTTGCAAAGTGACAAAGTAAATCGGCAAGTACGTCTCCTGTGGGCGGAAAACGTAGGGTCAACCCCATCAGGAACACGTAGTGAGTAGTCATAGTTAAACATCAAGTATATAAAGATTTATAAGACATCATTTCTTGGGCTAGAATTATGTTTATTATCTCAGCACGCGCAAATTTCTTAATTGCACCTGCACTTTTATGAAATGAAAGCCACGTGAGCGCAAATAAGGCGGGCTTTATTTCAGTGCAATGTCACCACATCCTGTGAGAAGTTTTCCACCCTCACGTCGTCCAGCAGTGTACCAACTATGAACATCCTTTTGAGGACGTTTCGGCATCGACGCACTCAAAAGGTCTATGAAAACGTCCTGTTCGGTATGAGGTTTGTGCCATTTGAGGATGCCCTCAAGAGGTTTGGTGCTGCCTGGGAATAGTATTGTTTTCTGTGCGGGGCATTAAAAGCTGTATTTTGTATATTATTTTCAAGCAGAAGAAAAAATAAAAGACCTATAAAAACTAGCTGTTACCAAATCTGATGTTTGTCTTTCTCATTTATTAAAATTACTTTGTCGTGAACATTTCCTGCAGATCCCCTCCGTGACGGAGCAAAAACAGTTATTCAAGATAGCAGCGACCATTTACAACATTAAAGACCCTTGGAGCAGGACGTCATTAATGAGTGGGTAGCGCTTGATACAATAATGCCAATTATATAATGACTGTTCTGGGCTCTTTAGAAAAGCGGTTCTAGAAATTATCCTAAAAACCTAACCGTGCATAACAAGCAGCAAAAGCGGCTTAAAACCAGAAGCTAGCTGAAAATGTACTGCGAAATGAGCTCAACATATTCGATAATTTTCGTCTTTGGCGCTGGAAAACTACGTTCCGTAGAGAATGCGCATTTTCGGGTCGAGATCGCGTTTAACCTTATCTTTAAGAAATCGGTTTACGGTGCAAGAATCCCCTCAAACTGGGTTTTACCTGAAAACGAAGGGTCCTAAATATAAGGAATTAATACCGACTCAAACCACGTGGTCACCATTATGGCGCATTCATATGAAGCACGTACGGAGAAAGGCCGCGCGCATGTCCAACCGGTTTATCGCCACCTGCTACGGCATGCATCGCAGATGCTTCGCTCTGGGCACACACTCCAAGAACAGCGCGGAAAAACAAGGACGAAAGCACGATCGACGCACACAGAGCGCTGACTCTCAACTTTTGCTCGAAAGGCAGCAGGCAGTCTATTTATAAGCTGGGAAACCTGCAGCGCTTAATAAAACACGGGTATTCAACAGCAGAGGTACATCTGAAATCTCTGCGCAATACTTGCAGGAGCTGGAACATGCACATTGCATTACGCGTTTGCAGCCCATTAGTATCACAATACTTTCTGCACCTTGTGGCAACTTGTGTTTGTCGGAAAGCTACCGCCTTTTTCCAGCCATACAGCTGCCTATTCAGATGTGGCGTCTTAAGTATGTGAGCTTTGCAGGAGATGGGGAGTACCATGATGCAAGGAGACAGGGTTATGATTGTAGCTATTTATTTTATATGACGAAAAAACGTGCACATTGCATGTAGCGATTTCATCGCGACTAGAGGTGTGTTTGGAGAGTGTCGTCCATCTCCGAAGACCGGAACTCACCAACCCAAGGATTCGGTTGAGTGTCTTGTTTGAACATAAACCATAGCTTTATGGCCGGTGAAGTGACATGATGTACAATTGAACCCTTGGTTATGGAAATCGAGGTATACGCTTGTCTTTCAGTTTGTAGTTCCAGACGCTTTGGAGTTTCCAGTTCGAGGTTTACTTGGAGTGTGTGCCCCTGGGGGGGGGGGGGGGGGGGGGCAGCCAGCTTCCGGCCTCTCTCTCCTCTTCCCTACAACTGGAGAGCGAGATTTCTCCCTCTCTCTCTCTCCACTTCGCCTCCCGCCAACTGTGACAAGTGGCTCTTGCGTGCACACAGCCTTCCATATGCCGACATTGGCGGGTGCTCACAACGGGGCTTCTAATGCTAAGACATTAATAAAAAATCTGAATAACTCGCACCACGCTTTTCTTGCAGCGGAGAGAAGACCCCAGAAGATCCCGGAGATAAAACCGGAAACCGTGTCCACCTGGAACGGTTTTTGCTTGAACTCGAAAATTTACACTTCCAGTTAGCTCTAGTTGAAACTTCAACTCCAACAGAAAAATCATCTGCAAAACGACTTATCCAGCCGAAATCGTTACCCCGGCGTAAGTCTGCCGCGCCTGCATTTTAATCTGGGTATGCAACGTCTTTGGTGCCTTTCACGGCGTTGTTGATATTTTCTTTTCTGAGTAAAGCCTAAACAGCTTGAGGCTTCCTACGCTGATGAACACGAGTGTGGAGGCAATGTTTACGCACCGCGGGCCGTTCGAACACGGATGTGATATGTGTGTCCAATAAAAGATGGGACCAAGCTTTAGGATGCCATTCCTCAGCTTATAGCGACTCACTTAGCTGTTAATATAGAGGGCAACCAATCGTCCCAATCATCTTCATCTCTGCCGGCGTAATCTGCGTGGCGTTCGCGATCGACTAGCAGTTTTTGCTTGAATCTGTGCCCCAGCTACCTCCAAAATTTAACTTACGGATACATTCATACACCCTCTAAAATGAGTCAGTTCGCACAACCTGCAAATTTTAGCAGTAACGAATAAGAATTGACACCGAGGAAATACAAAAGCCAACACAAAAACGCTTGGGAATATTGCCAGAAAAACTAAAGCTTCAAAATTGCGCACAATTCCACTGCGCCAAAGAGCGTGACACAAAGGTGGTGCTCATGATGAGCTTAGTATGAACGGTCGTGCTCTGCCTGGCGAATGAAACTTGCGACGCAGGCGTGACCTTCCTGTGCTTGAGATGGTAATCATGCAGCTGCCCCGGAGAGGGAAGAATTTAGGACGAGGGTTGACCTGCTTTAATGAAACATTAACATAAGAAAAAACGGGGAGACAAAAAGACAAGAAGAGAAATACAACAAACAAAAAGAGTATAGCAGTGTTGTCCTGTAGTAAATGTCCACCAACAAAGCCGCATACACATTTCGGTGCGGTCAGTTTTCACAGCAGTCTGTTTATTAGTCTGACGGTCTGACGGTAGAGAGCAGTCAGAGGGCACATTTTCGCCATTACACTTTCGCGAGGTTTGACTTCCTTGAGATGCTGCCATATGCTTCAAAAACTTGCACGTTTCGTGAGCCGACTCATGAATGCAATCCTTGTTTTCATAGCGTCACGCTCACCAGATCGAGCATTTGCGAGTCGGGTTCATGGGAATCCCGGTCGGACAGCCGAAGGCAGCCGAGAACTTGGCGAAGTTCATGAGGGGGATGTTGACCCTGAGCCTGCCGGGTATGTCACCGAACTTGAGCTTCCGTACCCAGGATTCCTGGCTTGGATTGTCGCAAAGTCCAACAGCGTAGAGGACGAAAAACAATTGTTCCATGTCCAGTTGACGTTCGTCAACGGTGATTTTTAGCCTCTCTGCGCCATCCTGAGTGGTGAGCATCTTCATGTAAAGGTCGTGCAGGGGTCCCAAAATCGCGTTGTCAGCGATGTTCTCTTCCAGTCTCATCCGAGCCTCGAAGTCGTCTCCGATGAGGTCTCGTATCTCGACGTAGTACTGGTCTTGGAAGCAGAGCTCCAGTTGCGAGTATTTGCTCATCTCGTCGGCGCTCCACCAAGTGGCCACTGCAAGGTTATGGTCCACAGACGCGCCACGCCTGTCCACGGCCCCGAACATGCCCCTGAAGACTTCGGCCAGAACAAGAGGGAAGAGAAAGGGCTCGATGCTCTTGGTGATGTCGTTGAGAAAAGCAACGTTGGCGTGTGGAATGAAGAGGACGTTACGACCAAAGAAGTACTCGTGTCCAGGCGACAACGCTGTGTGGTCGTACCTTGCATCCAGGTCGTCCTTGGGAGGCTTGGTCTCCCAGTAGACATTCATGGACCCGGCTTGTAGCTCACGAAAGCTCTCCACTAAATGGGTCGGGTCTAGAGGCTGGGCGTTGAAGTTGTAGTAACTGGCGATGGTATTGATGTCATCCGCGCTGCCCAAGAATATGAACCGGATGTTCTCAATCTTGTCAACACCAATTCCAATCGCTGAACGATCTAGCCATGACGACGATGACAGAAGTCTGTCCGTCATGCTGCTCTTAAGCTGGACTTCAAGGCCTGACATGCTATAGTCGTAATGCTTCATAAGCAACGTGGAGTTGGCCTTACTGAATGTCATGCGTCCGAAGAAGCGCATACCGTGCTTGTAAAGTCGTTCCAGAAGGTGCATGCAGGCTTGCAGTCGGTCCGGAACAAACTCCAGGTAGTCGTCGTGGCTTAGACGCAGCAGAGGACTCGCTACTTTGGCCAGAAGAGGGGACATGTGCACAACGAGACGATAGCCGATGTAGTTGAGAAGTGTCACTGTGTCTGTCTCGTTGAGAATGGTGCCCAACTTGCTCACATAATCGTGGTTCATAATGGCGACTGGCTTGTCGTCGTCGAATGTCTCGATGTCTTGGAACAGGATCGTCAGGTACTCCTTCCAGTCCCACTTTCCCTTTCGATCAAGCTGTCCCGCACGTTTCATCCTTTCCTGGAACTCCACAAAATGTGGTACGGACGTGATACTCTGCAGCTTCTTCTCGAGAAGGGCAACGGCTTCCGCTTGCTCAGTAACGTCTTGTTTCGTGTCAAAGAGCGAGAACGCAAGAGTAACCTTCTGGGTGAAGTTTTCCGGGGACTCGTCAAGGTAAGCCAGGTTGTACCTCCTGAGCGTTAGGCTTGGTGCATCGATGTGAACCGTGTAGCCGCGGTCGTCTTCGAATGGCTTCCGCAGAAACACCCGTGCGAAAGAGAAGACACCGAGGTCCCGGTCCACAAACGCAGAGACCGTAACGACGCTAGCACCGCGAGGAGCCTTTCTGTAAGGCCAGTTGCCAAGGTTGTACTCTTCCAGCAGGGTGCGGATGGACGTGAGGTTCTTGTCGTTTTTCTCTTCGGACTGGCACTTGGGCAGAAGCGATATTGCCTGATGGAGGAAAACGCCAGGGTACTTGTGGTACCGCTCTTCGTTCTCCTTCAGGTAGGCGCGGAAGAACTTCTCAATGTCCATCATCATCATGCCGGCTGTTCTCTCACGGTACGACCTCGCCTGCACGTCCAGGTCGTGCGCCATCCAGTGCCGGGAGCAGACGTGTGCGTAGAAGTCTGTGCAGGGGTTGACACTCGAGTTGAGCCGGCCGCGCAGATAATTCTGCGCCCAGATGCACACATCTGACTTGCAGCTGGACTGCGTAATCATAACCCTTTTCTCGTGCTTGATCAGGTGCCGGTTGTCGGCCGCGGACAAAAGGCTGTCGTCACCATCCGCAGATCCATTGCCGGGCCGCAGCAGGTACATGGAATTGTTGAAAAGCGCAAGGATGGCTCCACCGGCTTGAAACTTGTACACAGTGACGGCGGCGCCCACGATGACCATGAGGACGCCGACGCTGCACACGGCCAAGTAGGGCAGGCCGCTGTGTGAGCGAGCCACACGGATCGGCGGCGGCGTGCGCCTCTGGACAGCCGAGCATTTCAAATCCTCTGGCGAGACCCAGCCACCGTCAGTGTCCGCTCGGGAGGCACCCCGAACTCTGTGCTCCGGGACTTCCTCGAAATCGGCCTCCTGGCGCTCCACTTCCATGGGCATCCAGGAGCGGACGCAACCCGCTGCGGTCAAGGCTTCTTCTTCTGTGCCGAGTGCTGCCGCGTGTCAGTTGCGTTTTATTGGGCGCCTCTACTTCGTCTGGTGAAGAGGAGCGTGTCGCGCGGAAACTAGAGTCACAGCTACGCTCTTATGTGGAATACTACTGGCAAAATTTCCTGACAGGAACGATTGCGCCGTGCCAATGGTCATATCTTATGGGGTATTTCGATCGGCCATCAGGAACAACTCTCGGAACCCGCGAAGAAGCGTGATATCCGTCATGGTCCAGTCAGAATGCGTGATCTTAATCCAAATCACCCATAGACTCGCTTCGGTTTCGCGGAACAAGGAAATTTGTTCTAGATTGCCGATTGGAATACACCATGAGACGTTTAGTTTCTGTCGCCGGCATTGCCTTCTTAGATTGGTTAGCTAGGGCGCTTAAAAACAAAAAAAAAATAATGTAGCCAGTGCAAGATGAAATTGCGCCGCCTGAAGGCCGCATCACAAACATGACGTTGCCGTTGGAAGGAGCATAGTGTGAAACTGAGAATGTGCTCTTATATAAGAGTGCCCAATTATTATGCAAAGTGACGCAATGGCGCTATGAGCAACTTTTAATGTCGTCACTCGAGCTGCTATGGCGCCTCCTGGTGGTCCTTCGTTATAAAAACCCTCTGACTATAGATTTCAGTATTCCATAGGCAGGTGCAAGTAACAAGGCATGAAAAATTGCAATCATCACCTCACAGCCATACTAACTCTCGAAAGGATATATTGCCTTTTCATATGTTATTCTCAGAAAAAAAAAATTGGTGTGGGGTTAGTGTGGTTCTATAATTGAAAATTTCGCGCTGAGGCAGAGCGTATAGGACGCTGGAAGCGCCATGATGCAGGAGGGGGCCAAGATGGACGCTCGACATGCTCATTAATTTATACCTCTTATACCAACCACCGCATACCATCACATATATAAGGGTGTTTTAAAATATTTGCGCCCGCAAATACAGAGCGTTCTTTTTATCCTTGGCACGGAACATCGGAAACGCCCTTGCTAAGCTTAAACTGAATGCAAAGCTAGCAGATTTATTGCGGAAAGGAAAAGGATAGACCAGCCTTTCAATTTAGTGCATTCACAAAAACGGTGTTGGTTCATCCACTCTTTCCTTTGTAGCCGTATGGCTGCGCTTACGGATGCTAATAAGTAATTATGGTCACATTTCAAGCATCCTCCACTATGAGGGATTTCCCAACACTCTGGACCAGTGACTTTCTTTTCATCGTATACATGCTTCATATTGAAAGGAATTCTGGTGCAGGACGGAGAGTGAGTGAATAAACTTTATTGCTCTGATAAAGGAGTCTTGCTGCTTGCCCGAAGATTGCCG
This sequence comes from Amblyomma americanum, assembly GCA_030143305.2. Taxonomy (NCBI): domain Eukaryota; kingdom Metazoa; phylum Arthropoda; class Arachnida; order Ixodida; family Ixodidae; genus Amblyomma; species Amblyomma americanum. The sequence goes on from JARKHS020029315.1 coordinate 115,209, forward strand.
ATGTCTTCCAGGCTGAGCGTGCTTGGTGCCCCTAGTCCAAGGCACCACTGTCCCTGGCCATCCGGCATGCGTGGCTCACTAGGCCTCTTTTGAACCTTGAGCTGGCTGCTGGTTAGCCGGTCATCCCACTGCTCCGCATTTGGCTCTTTGTTACCTCGGAAGGCTACATTGCGTATGCATTCCCATGTGATATGATACAGCGTGGGGGTTGCTCCGGACCACGGACATGTATCCCTATACTGCTCCGGATACATCTTATGTAGAATGTGAAGGTTGTGGAAGGCTCCTGTTTGGAGTCTTCTCCAACATGTCGCTTCACATTGTGTCAGCAGAGGATGTCGTTTCTGGCATCATAAAAGCGAACAATAGCTCATCTGCCCAAATTTTTAAGTCGATTCCGCCTTTACCTTGTGATTTGCAGCCGGTACCAGGATGACAGCATTGCTAGACTAGCTAGTGCGCCAGGGAACAAACCTGGCTAAAATGATATTCTAGGTGATATCAAGAGGAAAAAATGGGCTTGGGCAGGCATGCAATGCGAAGGCAAGACAACCGCTGGTCCTTAAGGGTAACAGAGACCGCATACCAAGAGACGGCAAGCGTAGCAGGGGCGGCAGAAATTTACATGCGCAGGAAAAATTGAAAATTGGCTTTGAGGAAAAGAAATGACGCAGTAGCTGTCTCACATATCTATTCATTAAAGCTGCGAACTGGGCGAGTTGGTATTGATTCATATTTGAACAGCGCAATAAAAACGACGGGACACAACGAAGAAAGGACACCACAAGCGCTGACTCGCAACTAGATTTTTAATTCACGTCAAAGCATCTTAAATACTAAGAACGCCAAACACAAACAAGAGGGAAAGCCAAAAGAAAACGACACAACGCTGGAAATCAAGCCCACAACGGTGACGGGGATAAGCCAAAACAGGAAAAAAAGAAGTTTGTGGTGGTCGCCTTACACGCATGGTGTGGGCATGGTTTAAAGAATGTTGCGGCGAGATACGATGTTGATGTGGTTTTTTCAGCGCCTAGAAAACTTAGAGGTGTTTGCAGGCAGGTGGAAGAGAAGGCTAAGGCAACAACCGCGAAGAAAAAGAGTGGGGGTTGTCAGACCAACCATAAGAGCCCTTTTGCGCCCTGTAATGTGGGGGTTGTCTAGAGGATTCCGTGCACTTGCGGGTTGAGTTATACTGGCCAGACAGGACGTTGCATCAACGCTCGTCTTAGTGCGCACCACAGGCCCCGAGATAATGGGTCTTCTTGTAACCTTGCCCGTCACTGGAGAGAAGGTACTTGCACCCCTCTGTTGTCTAACGCCGTCATCCTAGGAAAACATAATGACAGCCTAACGCGGGAAATTTTGGAGGCATTTCACATCCGCTTGGCACCTGATAGCTGCATTAGTGATCCTTCTGTCACACTAACTGATAAAGAGATGACGTTCTTATCCGGCCAAGATGTGTAGTCTCGCACTCGTGCTGATTGTCACCGTTGTGGGCTCGATTTCCAGCGTTGTGTCGTTTTCTTTTGGTTTTCCCTCTTGTTTGTGTTTGGCGTTCTTAGTATTTAAGATGCTTTGACGTGAATTAAAAATCTAGTTGCGAGTCAGCGCTTGTGGTGTCCTTTCTTCGTTGTGTCCCGTTGTTTTATTGCGCTGTTCAAATATGAATCACATATCTATCTCGGTGGACACCCGAACCGCGCCGTAAGGGAAAGGATAAAGGAGGGAGTGAAAGGCGATAGGAATAAAGAGGTGCCGTGGTGAAGGTCCCCCAGAATGGCACGATCGAGATTAAGAAGTTTGCGGGCACAGAGTGGCAGCAGCTTAATTGGAGATATATGAAAAAGGCATTTACCTTGCAGTGCGTGTAGTCAAGCTGGTGGTGATGATGATGATTACTCGTCGGTGTACTGCAGTTCATGGAATACAACGGCGCAAGAAAACAGCGACGACAAAGACAGAACGGGCGTTATGTGTCCTGTCTATTGCGTGTCCTTGTCCTTGTCATCCTGCGCCGTTGTATTCCATTAGCTGCGCCTCTTAACCGACTAGCTCCAACAAAATAGTCTTGCTGCGGGTCACTTCCAATATTTTCACCTTGAGTACTGCTCCACTTAACGCTCAACCAAAGTATGGCACTGCGGAAAGGCAGCAATCTTCAGCAATTATTTGGTGCCTGGTCCCCGTTTGTCTTTTGCCACGCATGGTCAGAATAATATGATTTTTTCCCCAATTCTATTGCAGACTTGGTATTCCGCTCTTCCCCATTGGCTAAAACGATGCCATGGTCCGGGCCAATAGCGAATAGCGAGGGCTTAGCGTGGCGTCGCATTAGCTATTGGAGAAGGCCGGCGCATTCAAGAATGGAATTTAAAGCTTGAAAATGCGCAAGAAATACTTCCAGCAGATCTCTGCTGGCGAGAGGTCCATTAACAGATTTGTCCCCAGAACACCTCGACTGACGGGAATCTTGGAGTTCAATCGGCCTTGCGTCAGCTACGGCGCCACGGAGAGCAGGATCTCCACGCTGATTCACCTCGTTAATCTTTGCGCAGCGGCATGGTGTGTATTGCGCTGCGAGGCGCTATTTTTCCCCCTCTTTCCACCCTTCATCTTTCTGTGGACGCCAACAAGAACATGAAAGACGCTTGTACGCTTGGCTACAGAGCCGGAGCACCCGGGTTCGAACCCGGCCGCGGCGGCCCCGTTTCGACTGATGCGAAACGCGAAAAGGCGCCCGTGTGCCGTGCGATGTCAGTGCGCTTCAAAGATCGCCAGGTAGTCGAACTTATTCCGGAGCCCTCCACTACGGCACCTCTTCCTTCTTTCCCTACGACCACCCTCTCTTCTCTCACGGCGCGGCTTACAAAGAAGTGATAAAGTTGTTGCGTCATTTCCTTTCCTCACAAACCAAATTTTAAGACCCCGGTCTTGGGTTTTGTGCTATCAGTTTCCGCTGTGAGAAGGAATGGAGATTTACAGGGACACGTAATTGCAATATGTGTTGAAATCGCGGTATCATTAGAAGCTGTTGATGTCTTTTGTGATTTGTGTCATTCTTTTGTGTCATTCCTTCACGGTTCGGTTTGCGGACGGCAGCACCCCTGTCTGATGGTTAGATGTCACGCCGAAGGTGTCAAGATGATGACTGATGATAATGGGTTTTTATGGCGCAAGGGCATCTATGGCCAAAGAGCGCCATGACACAAGCTATTTTCGACTTCTCAAGGTGGGGTCAAAGACCCATTTCCCAAGCATTTCACCCTAAATTGGCCGCGCACCAGACCAGGGGAAGCTTGTACACATTGTATCCCCGGTGGGTACCCGGCGGCACTGGGGATCGAACCCCGCACCTCCCGCATGCGAAGCGGATGCTCAACTACTTGGCCACCGCTGCGCTGAAGGTGTCTAGAGGTGACGAAACAGCCGCAGTGAGATACATCGAAAGGAATACTCGTAGCCAATTCTGCATTCATTTATTTGCAATTCCTCAAGCGCATAGTAGTTCAAAGTCCATTTCACCTTCACAGTGCACAGTCCCTTCTTCCTTGCCTGATGTCCAGAATAAAATGAGGTCACTTTCTGTGATAGGAAATATGATACCGATGATGCATTTTTCTGTGATGAGGCTTTCGCATTAAAATTAATGCCTGTAATATATAATTCGAAACGCGCTTGTAATGCTTGTATAGCTCCCAGCCCACAGCGAACAAATTTGGAGATGTAACACAGCTTATGGCTTTGTGAGCACAGCTCGCCCAGAGTGCCAACATCATCATCATCCTGACTACGTCCACTGCAGGGCAAGGGCCTGCCCCATATCTCTCCAATGAACACTGTCATGTGCTAGCCGCGGCCATCCTATCCCCGCAAACTTCTTAATCTGATCCGCCCACCCAACTTTCTGCCGCCCCCTGCTACGCTTGCCTTCTCCTGGAATCCACTCCGTTACCCTTAAGGACCAGCGGTTATCTTGCCTTCGCATTACACATGCCCTGCCCAAGCCCACTGCTTCCTCTTGATTTCCACTAGGATGTCTTTAACCCGCGTTTGTTCCCTCACCCACTCTGCCCGCTTCCGGTCTCTCAACGTTACAACTATAATTTCTTTCCATGGCTCACTGCGTTAATTGTCCTTAACTTAAGCTGAATCCTTTTCGTTATCCTCCAAGTTACTGCCCCATAAGTGAGTGCCGGTAAGATACAGCTTTTATATACTTTTCTCTTGAGGGATATAGGTAAATACGTGTTCTGAGAGAACGTGCCAAATGCTCTCCGCCCCATTCTTAGTCTTCTAGTTATTTCGCTCTCGTGATTAAAATCTGCGGTCTTAGCTGCTGTCGGCCGTACCTGCCAGAATGCACCGTGCGAACAGGGGCGCGATTACGGATCAGTCTCAAAAAACTGTCTCAATATTGAGACAGTGACGTCAAAATGACGACACCGAGAAATGCCGACCGCCGAATCGGCCAATGCGGAGCAAGGAGGCGGTGGGCTCCGCCCCGAAACCACTATTCGCACGACAAGGGACCGTAGACTAATGTTTTGCAGTAAAGACGCAGTGAATAAAAACGAGTAATGTTTTATTTTGCTAAGTAACTGTATTTCAAACCCAACAGCACCAAGCAAAAGAACCAGTGTTTTCATTTTTGCAATTAAGTTTGCTGTTCAGTCACTTTTTTTGCCGCGAAGGTGTGCTGTCAGCGGTATAGCGTGAACATGTTAGTCTGAAAATGAACAAAAGCGCAATGAAGAAAACAAGTAATGTTTTATTTTGGTAGTAAACTGTGTTGCAATCTCAACAACACGAGGGAAAATTAGAAGCATTCTCAGTTTTGCAATTAAATTTGCTACAGGTTAACTTCTCTTGCCATGAGGGCGCGCTGGCAGTGGCATAACGTGAACATGGCGGCCTGCAAGAAAACAGCTGATTCCATGGGTAGTTCGTTTTTTCGCGTGTCGTCTAAAATCAAGGTACTTTGCGGATGTCTTAAGTGCGCAGAAAAATCTTATTGAAGGCAGTGAATGCTACGGGCCTGTCGAGATCAACTTACAAGCAGCGCTCGGCTCGAAAATTGACGAAGACAACTTTAGTCTGTGTTCTCGGTCGGCGCCTATCGATCACCGAGTGACGTGTGGTTCTGTTTATTTCCTTTAGAAAGTACCAGAAAACCATGAATCATCACATAGAAGCAACTGCCGACAGACGGGAGCAGACAGGTGCAGCTGCTGCTGATAGCTTGCAATCTCGGTGCGGGAAATGAGCCGACACGGCCTGCCTCTGTGGCAGCAATCACTCTTCTGCCTTGTAACCAAGTGTTGCCGCCCACATCGGGCTAAGCACTTGATGTTCCGTTTGTATTTTTGTAGCTCCGTTCGGTTTATGTTCAGTTGTTGCCGTAGTTTTTTTTTTCCTGTGCAAGATGCAGAAATTGTGATGTTTATGCTCCACTTTGTTTAGAGAGAAAGGAAGCACTTGACTTGATAACTTTGCTATTGTCACCGAGGAGAGAACGAGCTTGTTCCATTAACGTTATTTACTGATCATGTAGTAGATCCAGGGTCAACCAGGAAAGAAGTAGTTTGCTTGTATAGAGGCTAATTGCAACTGGGCAGAAAGTTGAGCAAGTTTGTTCATGTTTGCTGGTACACAGCGCTTGAATTGCATATGATCCAGGGCAGTGAGGTAGGTAGGACAGGGCAGTGATGTGTAATATTGTATTTTGCTCAGCAGGCGGAGTGATGTTGGTATAACTGGGTTTGGTGAGGGCAGTGTTTGAAGGGCTTTAAATACTTTGCATAGCTTCTAACATGCACTTCCTTTCAGGTCGGAAGACCACTTGTTTTTTTTTTTTAAATTATGGTCCATCATATCTGAGACACCCTGTATACAGGCCACTCCAGTTTGAAAGGGAACAGCCAGTTGAAAATGACTAGAACATTAAATACCTAGGCGAAAAGTAGCTTGACAGCAGTTGCACTTATCACACATATTATATGATAGCACAAGGAGCTTGTCCGGCCATTCGGCATTGTCACCGTCTCGTGTCATCATGGACAAGACTTCATAGCCCTGTGTTACGCAAACCAAGCTAGGTGTCAGTTATGGGGCAATAACCGAGTGCTCAAAATTTCCCACAATGGAGCTGCCTGTATATTCTTAGAGCTGTAGAGCATTTCCAGTAACGGTGTTGCATGATTTGCGATTTTAAACTAACCTCTAATCACACACCATCTCCTTGATGATGTGTCTGTGATGTTTACACATCTTTGTCTATCAGTGAAGATGTTCTAGTCATTCAGCAGTCATTGTAGCCACTGCACCTTACAATCTTTATTATGCATTGTTGTACAGCGGTTTCCTTGCAGTAGGTACAGCTTTTAGCACAGAGCGAAACCCCTAGCCACACACCATTACGCTAAAAGCTTAGCTTTGGTATTTACACTACTTATATGTGCCAAAATGTTTTGTAGTCCGGAAAATGCATCATGTACACTGTACTATGCCATATTTATTGTACAGGTAGCCTCTGTATGAAAGAAAACATGCACTTTGAACTCAATTTTTCAGATTTTTTTTCTTAACTGCACTCAGAAATGCCATACGGTAATTGTACATCAAGGTAAAGTATGCTTGTATGTACACTGCCTTTTCTGCAATAGAAACACTCGTGTCAAATGCTGTGCCTAAAAAAATAAACGCGCTTACTGAATGTATGATGCAATAAAAAACAGCTTTTTGATTCCAACAAGCATCACAAATATTTCATGCCTTATTCCAGCACTACACGTTTGGTTCATGCATGTTCGTCACACAGGTAATGACCACAGGCACTCCACCAAGCTGGAAGGAGACAGCAGAGAAGGGGCAGGTGGGCTGACATAAGCATTGACAAAAGAGAGTTCAAAATGATGCTTTTCAGAAATTGGGCGAGCTGCTTCAACACCTTTTCCGTCTTCAGGAAGAGACTGTGCAACACGCTGCTGAGGGACTGGAAGATATACTAGCAAACACACTGAAAACGAAGTGGCAGCCGGTGGGGGGCACTTGTTTGTCACTGCTGGCTTCTCGCTGCACACAGGTTGGCCAAGGGCACAACCACATCACACAATTGCTCACACACTTGCAGATGTGTGTTGTGCAATGACACAAGGAAATGACAGTGGCAACAGGGGAACAGTGCCTGATATGACTCTATATGCCAGCATGGTGAGTCGTCTCTGGACGCTAGATTTTCCATCGCAACTGCCGCTGCACCATCCCTCGGTACGCCTTCCTCTGGAGACGGGTCGTCCTAGAGAGGCCAAAAGTACAGCACCGCATGCTCTTCTCAGGAGGCAGGTGAGGAGGGATCCTGTTTGTACGAGGCAGCCACCATTTAGAGGTGGCCCGTTGTTATCTGGGTCAGAGGCAGTGTCGCCTGCACCCTCTGGTGATATGGGCACATCCAAACAGAGGCTGTGAAGTGCAGCACGTGCGGTGATGATGCGCACTGTCCACTTCCACTGGCACTGGTGCATCCGGTGTCCTTGAAAGCAACGGAAGCAGCTCTTCGGCACACCAATACAGCGCTCAGCCACAGATTGTGTGAAAGCATGTGGCGTGTTGTACAGGCCTTCTGCTGAGTCAGGTCTGTAATGTCATGCAACTGGTGCAGGCAGCCATGGCTCCAGTGGGTAGACATAGTCTCCTGCATAACAAAAAATGATGCAGCTAAGCATGTCCTTTCTCAGTGATCTCAACAGCATTACAGGACACTCTGCTATACAGTAGAAAACTCACGCCAAGTAGCCCACATCCAGGCTTTGCTGAATATGACATTCAAGAGCATACATACATGCAGGATTTAGATGTATAAGTGAGCACTACTGTAAGGTCAGTCTTTTACCACCATATTCATATAAATGATGCGCTATGATTGCCTACAAAACACAAGTGCTGTCAGGTGCATTTTGCTTTGGTTTCTTCAACAGGAAAGGCTATGCATTTCAACAATGTAATATGTGTCCTGTGTTTCTGCTGCGATTATATTTAACAAAAGGAAAGGGTGGCAATACACTGTATCATACTGTAAAGTGTCTGCATTTGTGTAACTGTCCAGACTGATTCTTGTAGCTTTAGCAGATCCGGCCAAATGCATAGTGCTGGAGCTCAATAGATGTGACTGAGTTCGCCCGACGGGTGACACGGCTATTTTACTGCTTACCCAGAAAAAAAATCACCGTCGTCCAGCAGGCCTTCCTCCGCCTCGGAATGCCGCCAGACAAACGCATCGCGGAAGGATCCGGGTCAGCGCGAGCCCACGGCCAGGATGCACATGTTCGCGCCACAGATCTGAGAAAAAACAAGCACAGCCCGTACTCACTCTCGCTGCCGAGGCCCGCACTTGTAGCTCATGCACTTGTAGCACTTGAACTCACGCGGTCAAAAACAGTGGCCGAGGTATACTCACTATTACGTCCGCAGCGTAGAACCGCTTGCGGCTCGTTCGCAGCACTGCCCCCAGACTCCTTGATAGTGATGAGTGCCCAATCGACACACCCGACGACGCCGGAGATGCTGCCGCGGCGAACGTTTAGGCAAAGGACGCCCTCCTTCGCCGCCGCCTTCTCCTCGGGTCTCCTCGGAAAGCAAATACCCCCCTTCTGTTACCCAACGTTGACATTGGTCTCCGCTGCCCGCCGCAAAGGCTTGTTCACAGTCGGTTGGGCTGCGCCGACGTTTTCTTCATTTCCAACGGCGCCTTGAAACCCACCGGAGGCGAAGAAGCGCAGCGCGCACAGCACCTGCCGCTCCACTGACAGCGAACTCACCCGCGCACTTCCCAGTTCAACGGCGAGTTCGTCGCACAGGCACTGCGCAGTCTCCTCGAAATAACTCTCCCGCGCGTCAAAGTCGTCTTCATGCACCCTCCGACACCGTTGCTCGCGCGGTCACCCGCGTATACGACGATGTAAACAGCCGCCATTTTCTGTCTCAAACGTGTTGATACTACTTTTTCCAGTCTCAAAAAATCGTCTCAATCTGCCCGCATAATTAGATGGCCAACGTCACCACTTCTGCGCCATTTACGACGTCAGTCAGTGACGAAAAAAATCAAAATGGCCACCGACCAATAGGAGAGAGGCAAATGATATACTTTTTGAGACAATTTCGATTGAGACTGATCCGTAATCGCGCCCCAGGTGTCCTTTAAAGGCGGTCCCCTTAGCTAATGATTTCAGACATATAATATGCATGTTTGATCAGGAAACTTAAAAAAACAAATTCGAACTAACAAGGAATGACTCGGGGCTTTGCGGGTTTATCAGCGCAGTTGCGTCAATTTGTGAGGTATAGTGGTAAAAGTAATCAAAAAGACCGTTAGTTCTTCAAAGGTCTTTGTACAAGGCGCAGAAAACGGTATGAGTAGTAGCAGAACTAACTGTCTCTCCACGTGAAGAACTGCATTGTTTTTCTGATTGGCGAGTCACAAGAAAAAAAGGCAGACGCCGACCAAAGGTTATTGGTGCGCAGTTGCAGACGCGACATTCAGAACCCTAACTTTTGAACCAATTAATGGGCTTCCAAAGAGAGGTCTCGTCATTGCATTTTCGCGACTGATTGAAAGCTCTATTTTTAAGGTCATTGATGTCGCACAATGTGTTTAATATTTCCTTATCAATGACTCTGAGCCTCGGTCAGTCTTAGCGCAAAAGTACTAAAGCTTGTGTAATGCTGGGTAAATTTGGGGTTAAAAGACAGCTTGAATGATGTTCGGCACACCTCTCAAGGATGTCTGGAGCAATTACGCAGTGGTAATTGAATTCTCATCCGAACCGAATTTTGAAATATCTACTTATATCTGAATTTGATCACCACTGAGTTGCCTACATGTAGCACACGTTTAAACGCACCAAACGACAAAGAGAATACTTGCACTCGCTTCACTAGTGAGTGCCGGCTATGACGTCTCGTGTGCTCTCACCGATGACTATGTGACAGACCTTTTTACGCAGTGGTAATTGAGACCTAGGAAATTTATTAAGATCTAGTACATCGACAAAAACCTCGCTACTAAATCCTTCCACCAGATATGCATTCTTGAGACGTATTAAAAACGCCTTTCCAGATATATTGCAGCCTAAAATTGATAGATCATTAGGCTAGCTTTGAGCCAGTCACTATGAGAGAGCGCTGCAAAAGAAAAGCAATTGGGTCCAACAGAGCAGCCTAGTTGGATGCAACTGGAATCTAATGCAGCGAACTGGACTCATGATTCCGATGGGGTATTCCAGCTGATTCTCTAGTTCCAGCTGGACAGTCCGGTTGCTTCTGTCATTCCCCGTTTGGACAATCAGACTGGTTACTGATGTTCCATTGAGTTTCATCACTCCTAGTTGGATCGCCCATTTGGTTTCCTACGTTCCAACCGAATGGTCTCGTTGAAGACAACTGGGTTTCAATTAGAATATATCCAGTTGTGTAATTGAAACTTATTGGTAGCTCCGCCTGGAATTCGGTGGCGCTTGTGGCTCCGTGGTCGACGCTCGTGATCCTCCAGTGTCTCCTGTGCGAGTGCCGGAGCTCGATTACCACAAGCTGGGTTAAGCGCGGAAAATTGGGGAGTTGGTACGTCATATTTATCAGCGCGAAAAAAGCGAAGACTCGCACCAAACATTAGGACAGGAACTCTGTGCTACCCACTGTGCGCTGCTCTTGATTAAAATCGGGGACACCAGTTGTTTCTGTAGTTCCAGCTGGACAGTCCAGTTGCTTGTCATACTCCATTTGAGTCAACCGGCTGGATATTCGAATAGGTCCCATTCGGTTCCATTACCCCCAATTGGATCGCCGAACTCGTTTCCTAGAAGGACGCTGTCTGTAGAGTATTTTGTGTACGCGACAACTCTCTTCGCATCTCGGGAAAAAATGTCCGCTATAGACACAGGGACGGCGAGAATTTGCAGAAAGCGAAGTTTCTTGGTGAAAAACTGCTTTCGGGCGCTTAGCTTGATCACGGAGCTTCAATCAGCCGCTAGTGCTGGAAAATCGATTGCTCTCTGGTTCACTTACAACGCAGGTAAAGAACAGTGTTTTACTCACGTAGTACGAATACGGCGTTCTTGAAAGCGCAGATCAACATGGTGGGCTCCAAAACCTTCAGGATGGAGAAAAAATTACATCCCACTGTTCATAACCATGCGGCCATTTATTTTACCAGAGCTCACAGCGGCTCTCTGGGTTCATGGGTGTGTTCAGATTGCACTTGAAGGTCTCTGCAAACTTGGGGTAGTTCTTGAGCGGCACGTTCACACGTAGCATCGCCGGAACGCTCTCTTTGTACAGCACCTGCCTACGATACAGGTTGGAACTGACGCGATCGCAATGGGCCACTGCGTAGTTGACGAAAAACAGCTTGTCCGTGGTGAGTGACTCAAGCCCCGGAACTCGCGAGTCACGCGGCATGCGCCGGGACAGGTGCATCGCCTTGCGGTAGACGTCGTGCAGCGGGTGCAGGACGGCGTTGTCCGCGACGTTCTCGTCCAGAAAGAAGTCTTCGTCGACCTCGACACTCAACGCGGCATGCATCTCGGCGGCGTACTGGTCCTGGAAGCACTGCAGCTTGGAGGCGAACTTGGCCCGGCTGGGACTGGACCACCAGTTGACCACCTGGCTCTGGACGTTGACGGTCGACCCCCGCCGGTCGACGGCGGCGAACATGCCGCGCAAGAGAGCAGGCACGATGAGCGGGATAAAGAGAGGGTCGAAGGTCTCCGAGATGTTGTTGGCGAAGGCGATGAGGCCGTGGGGCACGAAGAGCAGGTTCCTCTCCGGGATGTACTCGACTTCCCCGGCGACCAGAGACGAAGACTGGTAGCGGGCGTCCAAGTCGTACGAGGAGTTTGTGATCCAGTAGAAAGACATGGTCTCGTTCAGGAGCTTGTAGTAGCCGAGCAGCGCGTCGTTGGTTGGAAACGGACTGACGAACTGCGGGTAGTAGGCGTTCACCTGTTCCTCGCTCTCCCGGGCAGCCAGGAAGTCGACCCTAAGCTTCTCGACCTTCTGAGACGCGGCGTCCACTTCGACTTGACTCAACCAGGGGGCTCGCTGAACTGTCTGCTTCATGCTTTCGCGGACAAGGTAGAGCAGTCTGTGCATCTCTTCGTCGTAGTGCCACCGAGGCGTCGTGGCGTTCTCGCGTCCAAACGTCATCCTGGCCATCTTGCGGACGAAATAAGGACACAGGTCTTCCATCATGTGTACGCACGCCTGAAGGCGCTCGGGCACGGTCTCGAGATAGTTGTCGTGGCTCAACGGTATGACAAAGTCGACGTCGCTGGGCAGAAGCGGGGAGAACTTGACGATGAGGGCGTAGCCGAGGTAGTTCAGCAGCGTCTTGCCCGAAAACTTGCTGAGTTGGAGCGCCAGGCGTGACACGTACTCACGGTCCAGGACGATCACGCTGGACTGCCGGTGGAACTGGACGCCGGCGTCCTCGAGCAGGTAGTTTAGGTACGTCAGCCAATGCCACGCGTTGCGCCGCTGGAGCTCTTTGATGGTGGCCGTCCGGTTATCGTACGGCAGGAACTTCCGGGGCATCTGCGGAATCGACCAATTAAGAGGCATTTTGTAGCACAACGTCTGGAAGATCACTTGAATCGCCAGTCATTGATATTAACAAAAGATTTTAGGGAATTTCTCTGCTTTGTTTCAATTTGATCCAGGGGTAAGCACGCAACACTTTTATGAAAGCTGCACCATTAGTGCACGCTTGCTTATTTGTAATTATGAATAGAGTTTTGCTTCCTTGTTTCTATATTTCTGCCTTATTACGTTTAGTTATTGACACTGATAGCTGCCAATTACAACGATAACGTTCTCGCATGAACTTCTTCACAAAGTGGCAGCCTATGAACGTATAAGGCGCAGAAAATGTGCCATAAAATGTACAAAAGCGGTTGCTTTCCTCAGGTGAGTTGTATTTCCTAGGTTTGTGCGAGTTAGCGTCTGAGGTTTGCTGTAGCTAACATAAAATTAAAAAGCGTGTACTTTTTATTGGAAGCTCTTCAATGGATAAATTCGGCAGTAACGCCCTTGGCCCAAAATACAGACGTGAGTGAAAGCATTGCTTTTTTTAGCCACCGTAACTCAAAGCTATTGTCAACCTGAGGCTGAAGCAGCAACTGACAAGCTTTCGTCATCCCGTAAGCCTTCGAAACGGCATCGCCATCGAAATGCACCCAAAAGTAGAGCCCGCTAACTACTCAGTCCAACCAGGGAACTGCCTTCGGTATTTTTGACTACGCTTTGCCGACAAGTAGGCCAGAACGCTGTTCTCTGACTGTGTCAGGGCTAAGCTTCCGTTATAATTAAGTAGTTATATGTGATCTCTCTGACAAATGTGCGTTCCGAAAACTGTTTAATACAAGCGCAGAAACGCCGCCTTTGTCACGTGCCTCACTGCTTCCTGTGGTATAAGCGGCCAGCCAGGAATTAAGCTGCTTTATAGTCGGGCACAAATTGGGAAGCGCCGTTTGTTTTTCTGCGGGGAACCCGACCGCGGCGGCTGCGTTTTTATGGAGGAAAAACGCTAAGGCGCCCGTGTGCTGTGCGATGTCAGTGCACGTTAAAGATCCCCAGCTGGTCGAAATTATTCCGGAGCCCTCCACTACGGCACCTATTTCTCTCTTTCTTCTTTCACTCCCTCCTTTATCCCTTTCCTTACGGCGCGGTTCAGGTGTCCAACGATATATGAGACAGATACGGCGCCATTTCCTTTCCCCCCAAAACTAATTATTATTATTATTATTTTTGCTTTTCTCCAGCTAGACTTGCGACTCAGGGGTTCAGGGTCAATTTGGTGGCTATCATGAGTGCAAAATATTAGCACCGGTGAGCCCCCGTAATAGGTTTAGGGTTTTGTGGATTTTAACGACCGAAACAAGCTGTATGCGTAGATAATATGAAATCTGAACTAAAACGTATTACTTCTGGTGTCCCACAAGGCAGTATATTGGGACCGTTACTCTTTAATATCTATCTAAATGATATCTCTAACGTTAACTCCGCTGCGAAATTTATTATCTACGCTGATGACACAAGCATTTTTTTTACTGGAAATGATCTTGATCTTCTTGTTCCGGAATGCAATGACACCATGTCTGAATTACAAAAATGGTCTGAATGCAAATGTATGCGTGTAAATGATTAAGAAAACACAGGCTGTTATTTTTCATCCTAAAAATAAGGTACTTCCTTTCTCCATCGAGGTTAAACTAAGCTCGCGTTGTACCGATTTGGTTGATTTAAATGTATAGGAGCAGTTTTTTCTTCCAACATGACTTGGAATCACCACGTAGACCATATAGCAATGAAGCTGGCTCAACTAAGCGGGTTCATAAGTCGGCTGAGATATGTTATTTCAAGACAAAGCTACTCCTCTATAATTCCCTTTTCTACTCCTATTTAAACTACTGCCACTCAGTGTGGGGTACAGCCACGGATAGCTGTCTTCAACGTATCTATATTCTACAGAAAAAGTTCCTTCGTCTTATTTACAATGTCCCGTGGGACTCGCCAAGCACGCGTATCTCATTCTACAAAGTGGTGCGCTAAAAATTCACTTGTATAAATATCGTCTAAGTATCCGGTTTAAACTTGAAACACGTAGGAATATAAACTAGATACGTAACCTTGCTGAATTACATGCCCGAGAAGCCAGCTACTTGACAAGGTATGCCAGAATTGGGTAGCGCCGACCCCTCGAATAAATTCAGGTGTAAAACGCCTGCAATTCACTCTTCCTTCCCTGTTAAATACATACGCATATAATAATTTTTACCTCTTTAGTTCGTCAAAAAATCTTTGCGTGCTATGTACGTTAACAAGTAGAATATGTTTATTCTTTTTTTACTTCTTTCGATCTGTATTTATCCAGTGCGAGTGTCGATTCAATATTGTATAATGCTGCTTCACTTTATTTTGTAGTTTCATTATTGTATACATGTTAATACGTTGACCAATTGCCTTAGTTTTATGAGCCTTGCTGTCAAGTCGCTGCCAAGCGCAAGGGGGCTGCGGCGTTGTCAAGCTGTATCTTAAAGCTTTTTCTGCGCTTCCGCTGTCTGTACCTTTTCAAGGTAGAAATTAATTTGATTTGATTGGAAAGCGACTCCGGCTATGAGGCACGCCGTAGTGGAGGGCTCCGGATATTTTCAACCACCTGGGCTTCTTTAACGTTCACTGACCTCGCACAGCCCGCGGGTCTCAAGCATTTAGCCTCCATCGAAATGCGACCGCCGCGGCACGGATTGAACCCGCGTCTTTTCGTGTCAGCAGCTGAGCACCGTAACCGCTGAGCCGCTACAGCGGCTAACCGGTGTAATATTGTTTCCTCGCATGCAAAGATTTTGTGTTGTGTTGGGTTTTATGTGCATAGGCAACTAAGGCCATCATGCGCCCGCATGAAAGAGGCTGTCTTCGAATTTGCTCTGGAATCCAGTGCTAGGGTGCTTGCAAAAGGCTGACGCAGATTCGGGGCCCGAATTAAGCGCCTCCAGTATATTTGGTTCCTTGCAGTGGTCAGAAAAAATTCAGTTCTCTGTCGGTTTATTCCCACCCCAAAACAAGGCATGCACGTCCTTTTATTTATTATCGTTTTTTTTTTTGCTGTCAAGTCTTTCTACTAGGCACTGCTCTTCGCACTTCTAACTAAAATGAAAACCTACGCAGACGTGCTCATTAGTTATGTGCATAGAAACTCGGACTGCTGCGTCGCGGCGTCTTCAGTCTCTAGTACACGACCTGGTATGTACCCAAGCTGCAAGTGTAATCGACCCAATATTAGAAATGTATTGGCAAAGACCGGCCCTACAAAGAACCAGAGAAAAACAATCTTATTTCAATATTGGGCCAATTACAGGTGCTGCTTGGGAAGTTTACGCACCGGCGCGTCTGGTTTTAAGCGTACCTACTGGAACTCCCGCGATCTAAATAACCAGGCAGGGACTTTTTAACTGTACCGGTTATGAAATTCCACTTCAATAATTTCTACCTTAAGGATATTCCTCTGAGTAAAATGGCACCTTCGTCATAGCATGCCACCTCAGAAGACTCCCGCGTTGACCTGTCACCAACAGAGAACGCTGACCTGGTCGCTCTGATCTCTGCAAGGAACATTTCGGACCGGATGAGGGCGATCTCGAAAGCGCGCAGTGCAGTCTTTCACGATGGCGTCGAGATTGGCCTATGAATAGGTGCCCAACTGTGGTGAAATTATGGTTCCCACGTTTATGGCTGTGGTGCAGGACAGAATGCCCGAGTGTTGAGCAGATACCAGTATTTATGCCGCCTAGTAAAAAGCAGCAGTTGTAGCGCTATCTGTTGGCCGCTTTCTAGAAACTCGTCAAGAGTGCTGAGTGCTTCACCTGAATGACCTGGAGGTGATGTGCTAGTCTTTAGACTTCCAAACGCCCCACCAACCAAGGTTCTGCTTTTCAGAAACCGATCTGATAACGAGAAAGGAGCGGAATCTGAGCTACATACCGGTATTATTCACCACAACCATCAGGAGGATAATGAGGGTTAAAACACGGTACACAGCTGGAAGAAGATGAAATGCTAAAACACTATCCACAGGCAAGAATTGCAGTATATGCGTCCCAAATCGTGTTTTACTACGGTACACACTTCCACAAAGTTTCGTGTTCTACTTGTCACATGCCGCTGCTGTGGCTCAGTGGTTATGGTGCTCAGCTGCTGACCCGAAGACGGGGGTTCGATCTCGGCCAGGGCGGTCGCATTTTCCATGGAGGCGAAATGCTAGAGACCCGTGGATTGCTGGATGAACCTTAGCTGTTCTAAATTATCCGGAGCCCTCCACTACGGTGTCGCCAATAGCCCGAATCGCTTTGGGGCGTTAAACCCCACAAATTTGGTTGCCTTAGTTTATGGGGGTTTAACGTCCCGAAGCGACTCAGGCTATGAGAGACGCCGTAGTGAAGGGCTCCGGAAATTTCGACCACCTGGGGTTATTTAACGTGCACTGACATCGTACAGTACACGGGCCTCTAGAATTTCGCCTCCACCGAAATTCGACCGCGGTGGTCGGGATCGAACCCGCGTATTTCGGGCCAGCAGCCGAGCGCCATAACCACTCAGCCACCGCGGCGGCTAAACACCACAAATTGAACGATCTACTTGTCACAACGTGTGTTGTGCCTTCTTGCTGCAGTCAGTCAGCAACTCTTACCACGTTCACACCGCACACCACGTAGCAACAAAAGTGTTGCGTGGTGCGCAGGTCGCGCAGATCCTCTGCTCAAGTCTACGGGTAGGTTCATGCTGATTGATTACTCCAGAAGCGACAAAGAAATGTGATCTATATTGGGCACCTTGATCTGCAAGAGCCTCTGTTCCAGCTGCACGATGTCCTCGGCAGCCTTGACCATGCTGGCGTCTGTGAAGGTGGACATGAGTCGCTCCACCCGTTTGGCGTAGTCGGCCACCGACTCGTTGGGGAAGACCAGCTGGTGCCTCTTGAGCAGCAGTTCCGGGGCCTCCAGGTGCACTTCGTAGTCGTCCTCCTCGAAGTCCTTGCGCAGCGTCACCTTGACGAAGGCGAAGAGGCCGATGAATTTGTCCAAGACCATGGCTGTGTCCGATATGCGCAGCACCTTGGGGTCCTTCTTGAATGGCCAGCCTTCCAGAAGGTTCTGCTCGAAGATCGTTTTCAGGGTCACCCACACCGACTCGTTCTTCTCCGGTTGGGTGCAGTTGCTGAGGAAGAACAGCAACTGGGCGGAGAGAAAGGGTATAGGGAGAGTGACGGAGAGAGGAGGATCACGATCAAGAGATCAAAGCGAAAATGTGGACAGGCTGTGTCTACTACACTTCAAAAGCAAGAAACCTTCATTTCAAAAGTCCCGCCGCGGTGGCTCAGTGAATAGGGCGCTCGGCTACTGATCCGGAGTTCCCGGGTTCGAGCCCGACCGCGGCGGCTGCGTTTTTATGGAGGAAAAACGCTAAGGCGCCCGTGTGCTGTGCGATGTAAGTGTACGTTAAAGATCCCCAGGTGGTCGAAATTATTCCGGAGCTCTCAACTACGGCACCTCTTTCTTCCTTTCTTCTTTCACTCCCTCCTTTATCCCTTCCCTTACGGCGCGGTTCAGGTGTCCAACGATATATGAGACAGATACTGCGCCATTTCCTTTCCCCAAAAACCAATTATTATTAAAAGCAGGCCTGGCAAAATAATAATTCCTCCTTCCTTTCTTTGCCCGATTTATATGTGCCGTGACTTTCCATTCGCGATGAAAGTGAGAACCTTCATGACAAGTAAAGCGAAAGTAGTCGGCAGTGCCGCTACGGAACGCAAAGGATCGAATTCTGTGCGGCCGCAATGAAGCTAAAAGAACAGCGGTTGGAATTACAGCCTGCGGCGTTCGTCGACCTCTGTCTACGGAGGGAAAGATTTGGATAGAAGGCGGCTAGACGAAACTAATTAGGCCGAACCTGTTTACTGTGCTTTTTACTCTTATGTACAGGGTTCCTCAAAAGTTCCGAAGCCATAAGGTTTGGTCTTTATCCATGTAGTGTGGTATTTACGGCCACTCCCAAAATAGACTTTCGAAAAGCGGACTCTGTGGCCTGGAAACCTTTGACGCATCCTGTACGTCGTAGGCGTGTAGTAGTAGAAGTTAAAGCGGACGAGATTAAGTTAGCTATGTCTTCGTTAGAAGTCGGCGCATCTCTGGGCAGAGGTAACAAGTATTTGCAAACACCAGTTATCAGTATCCTATTAGACTATTCAGTAGTTTTCTCAAACATCGATATAAATGTACAATGTAAATAGTACATGAATATGCCTTTCTTCTCGCGCTAGGTTTGATATATTGCCTTCTCCTCACACTTCCTCGCTGTCTCAAACACTGTATTGTTGTGACGCCATTACTAGCTCCAAACTGCGGCCAGTAGCTGGCGCTAATTGTTCTCATGATTTTGTTTTCGATGGACTTACATTAAACTGCGATGCCTATTCTATAAAAAAATAACAGCACTAATACATGCGACCACAGAACAAGAGACGAAACACCAGACACTCCTTCTTTGGTTGCATGTGCTAGCGCTGTTACTTTTTCTAGAAACAGCATGTACCAACTCGCCCAGAAAGAAGTTTTAACGACATCTATGGCCGAGACCGGTGATGTCACTTTACGAAAGTTATGGTGACCTGTATGGTCGTGACCTTTGTAGCCCTGCGTCCGACATCTGCACAAACAGCACTTGCGAGGTCATCTCTATCGTCGTGACCTCGATTACGCGCGCACAGAATGGAACACATACAGTCCCAACACATCGTCAACAGAATCGGGTCTCTTCAGGGCATAAGGTCTCGCCCATTTACAGCCAGTTGTTGCTGTTTATGGCCAGCTGCAGCTACGTTATGCAAGCATAGTTCTAAGCTCTGCACTGCTGCTTCTTGGTTATGGTTTCATTCTCTCCATATCTACTCTAGCACTGATTATAAGTTAAGCCATTTTACTTGTTTAAAACTTTATGGGGCTGCACAAGCACAACACGCATGTATGCGAACTCCACCAATCTAAACTCTGCTGCCACAGCCCAGGGGAAATAATATGGCTGCGCCCATAATAGTAATAATAATAATTGGTTTTTGGGGAAGGAAATGGCGCAGTATCTGTCTCATATATCGTTGGACATCTGAACCGCGCCGTAAGGGAAAGGATAAAGGAGGGAGTGAAAGAAGAAAGGAAGAAATAGGTGCCGTAGTGGAGGGCTCCGGAATAATTTCGACCACCTGTGGATCTTTAACGTGCACTGACATCGCACAGCACACGGGCGCCTTAGCGTTTTTCCTACATAAAAACGCAGCTGCCGCGGTCGGGTTCGAACCCGGCCCACAAGGATAAATTTGAAGAAATAAAAAGGTGCATACGTGTGACACACGTACCTGGTTGGAGAAGAGCGTCGGCTGATCGCGGTACCGGTCGCGCCGCAGCCGGTACAGGCGGCGCTGCAGGTCTGCCAGGTCGTACATGAGCTGGCCGGGGCTGTGGACGCGGTAGGGCCGCGTGTCGATGCGCTGGTCAGCGCGGTACCAGCTCGTCGAGCCGCACACGTAGCCGTAGAAGTCGTTGCACGGGTTCACGGACTCGTTGAACTTCTCGAACAAGTTGCGCCCTGAGACGTTGGGTGCGTGTCAGTTCGAGTGGATCAGTTGCCTATGTACGGTACCTGAATTAAAAAGGCTGCAGGTTTTGGACTACGCTGTATGAGACGGTATTTCATATTTCTAGACGACGTATAAACAAAAACAAAATGCTGTCCGCCGCCATGTATACCTTCCCAGAGGCAGACGTCCGAGTCGCACGTCTCCACCGGTTCCGAGTCGGCGCCCTTGTTCTTGATGAAGCCCGGCGAGTCCATGTAGGCGCCGTCGGCATCCTGCCTCCGCGCCAGGTGGTAGCTCCGGGCCGAAGGCGCCGCCGGAGTCCTGACGCATCAGAGCAGGTAACATAGTTGGCAGTAAAACTCTGAACCTGAGTTATTAACGGGTTCAACTTCAAGCGAAGATGCTACAGCCTCGAGATAGGTGTACTGATAACAAAAGCTTTTCAGTAACATAAAGACGTTTTCTCCTCAATTCTGCTTCCAAACAACTCACAGAAACAATGCTCGAGTATAAATATTTTAGTCCTATGCCGGCCAGTTGTCCTGTTTTGGCAGTTGTGTCTCGCTCGAGAACGTTCTGATGTTTAAACACACCATAACGAAATGACTAGTTCACATCCTAGACAACAAGAACCGTTAGCCAGCTGGGCAGGCGCATGCGCTCTCCAGCACATGCTTGGCTGGTAGCGTAATACAGGCGGCCTTGTCTTTTGTTTGTTGGCGTTCAGTGGGTGCTCTTATGAAGAAAGAGGGGAAGGTAACGGGTAGAGCTGTCGCCCTGAGATTTTCCTACAGAATACGGATGACGGGTCATCCAGAAGTCTTTCCTGCTGCATAGGCCAGAGGCCTATTTTGATGAAATCACATTGCCAAAGGTTCAGTCACTCAAGAAGCGCCATGGCGTTGAGGCCACCAATGAATCGTTTTTGTAATTCCTAAGGCGGCAGGTGATGTGTGGGCATCGACATGGGCGAATGCAGGAGGCGCGCATGCCAGGTTGTTCGCTGCTCGCATTGCCTGCTGTGTGCTTTTGTTGGGTTCCAGTGTTTGATGGGCGTTCCCATTTCTATCAAATTTAAGTTTTGTGCGACCTGTACTTATATGTCAGCGCAGAAATAAAATGACGCGGTCGTTGCTGACAAGACGGGACAAAAAGTCAGTGTTCTGCTCTGTTTGACGAGTGTTGTGATCGGAGGCCCCGACAGCGGGAACAGACGAGCCCGGCAGGCGCCATCGAACTATGTTTGACCAAAGGTGCTGTCGTCCTGAGAAGAGGATTAGGAACGGCTCCTGGCGACGGTGAGCTGTGACGAAAGGCCTCTCATCCCTACGTCCGGAGTATGGAATGCGGCATTTTTCCCGAACTGCGCCCTCACGTGGACCGGCAGAAAGACCCGAACAAAGGCGCCGGACCCGCCTCGCTCGCTTGCAACTGCGCGGCCAGACAAAGCGGGGGCGGACACGGCTGATTCATCTTACCCTCTGGAATGCCCGGGGCCGTCAGGACGCATCTTTCCACGGAGGAGATCACCGCCTACAAAGCCAACGACCTTATGCACATGGTCAACCCGTCGGAAACCACATTCCAGGACGCCTCTTTCCCACGGAGGGGATCACCGCCTGCTCAGCCAACGACCTTATGCACCTGGTCAACCGGTCGGAAACAGCATTCCAGGACCTCAAGGCGCCAGGATTCCTTATCGCCTGTGCACGTGTTTGTGGGGGCGGAGCGGTCACGGGGTTAGGGAAGAGACTATGAAGAGTGTGTCTGCCCATTGGACGCTTGATCAGCCACCGGTTTCCCTAGCTAGGTGCCTAGGGAATATCCACTGTATTTAAGCCGCGATTTGGCTGGTTTCACGGCACTTCATCTCTGACTTTTGGTCTCCCTACTTCTCTTGTAAATATGTAAATAAACCTTCAAGGTTACCAACCCTCCTGAAGGCTTCCCTCCGCCGTCTGCAGAGTTCATCGTCATGCGGTGAAGACCTTGGTCCCGATACCCAAGCATATCAACTGGTTGGCAGCGGTGGGATGGTCTGCGCCTGGTCCTGACTCTGGTATGGTAAGTGCGCAGTCTTTCTCTTGGAGCATTGCCAGGTTTTACAACTTTGGAAAATTGTTAGCCTAGGTAATCGAAGGTTGGTATAAGAGGCAGCCGGGGCTCCTCTGACCACGTGAGTAGAGACTTGCCGTTGCTTAAATAGTCATGGACTGGAAGAAGCTGCGCAAACCAGACCTAGTTCTCGTATGCGGGGAATTGGGCATTGATTGTGGGTCGATCCGTAGAAAACCTGAATTGATTAGGGCAATTGAGGATTTCGGTGCGGACGAGGAGAAGATAGTAGAATGTTGGGAGCTAATTAAGGAGGAGTTGGAGAAGAAAAGGGAGCACGAAAGGAAGCGCGAAGAGCAGGAAAGGGAGCACGAAAGGAAGCGCGAAGAACAAGAGAGGAAGCGCGAAGAGCATGAAAGAGAGATCGAGAAAAAACGGCTCGATCTACAGATAGCTCAGGCTGCACAGGCAGAACGCACTAGGCTAGAGGTGCCGAACACAGTGGCAAGCCAGGCAGCATCAAAAATAAAAATAAAGGGCCTCTTACAACCGTACAAACTTGGAGAGGACATAGGGCTCTTTCTCGTGAACTTTGAGCGGGCATGTGAAAGTTGCGAGTTCCCGACCGAGTCTTGGCCGCAGAAACTTCTGACCATTCTTCCATGTGAGGCGGCCCAAGTACTCGCTCGTCTGGCAAAAGAAGAGGCGGCAGACTATACTAAAGTAAAGGCAGCACTCCTAAAAAAGTATCGCCTGTCCGCAGAGGCCTTTCGGCGCCGCTTCAGGGAAGCCAGAAAACAGCCTAATCAGTCATTTCCAGATTTTGCGTATAACCTTAAGGCAGACCTGAAGGAATGGCTAAAGGGAGAACAGGCTTACGGAACTCACGATAAAGTAATAGAGGTGATCTGTCTGGAGCAGTTTTTTGGCTCTTTGAGGGAAGAAATGCGCGTGTGGGTGCAGGACAGGCCGGGAAATAAAACCCTAGAAAGTGCAGCAGAGTTGGCCGAAGAGTTCTATGCCAAGCGCGTAGCAGAGGGTGCGCGTGCCCCCGTAAGCCCCAAAGTAGAAAAAAAATTTCCACGGATCCAGACAGGAGGGGCAGCAAGCCGCAACTGGGAGCGGAACGAGGGCCACAAAGCATAATCAAGCAACCCCACAAATGGGGCGACCGAAAAAGAGAGGGATAAGGCTTTGGAAGCCAGAAAGAAACCAGTGTGTTTCCGTTGTCCGAGCCCGGTCACTTCGCCCACGCTTGCAGGAAGCAGGAAATCGTTATCTCCTTGGTGGAGGCGGGCGATGAGAACATGCGCCTGCTAGAGCCATACCTGAAAGACATGCAGGTTAATGGAAAACCGTGCCGGGTTCTGAGGGACTCCGCGGCCACCATGGACGTAATCCACCCCACGTACGTGAACGCAGCTGATTTTACTGGGGAATGTGCAGGGATTAGGCAGGTGGCCGAAGAGAATAGCGCGTGCTTGCCGATCGCACGAGTTAGAATAGAGGGCCCGTTTGGCGTTCTGGAAACGGAGGCAGCGGTATCACCGAATCTGCCGGAAAAATTTCCGTACCTCTTTTCAATTCGGTCGGACCAGATGCTCCAAGAAGAGGGCCGTAGTTTCGGCGATCGAACCGTCCAGGCGCTCACTCGTGCGAAGGCTCGCGAGATTGCAACTGAAGTAAATCGTAGGAAGAACGAAGGCTCTCCCACGACGGGTCAGGCAGGGGCAAACCCAGGAGGCGATGCTTCTGAGACGAGCGGAGAGGCTCGCGGCAGGAACAGATGCAACGCCGAGTACAAGGACTCAAAGAGGTCCAGTTCGATCAGCTCGTGGTGCCGCAGAAATACCGCGCAGGCATCCTTAAATTGTGCCATGGTGGGGGTTGGTCTTGCCACCTTGGAGTGAAGAAAACTAAAGCTAGGCTTCTACAGGAGTTTTATTGGCCTGGCTGCGTCAGGGATGTCAAGCAGTTTGTAAAGTCCTGCGACACCTGTCAGCGTGTCGGAAAGCCAGGGGATTTAAGGAAGGCTCCGATGAAGCTAGTGCCCGTGATTAGCGAACCCTTCCGTCGTTTGGTGGGGGACGTAGTCGGTCCTCTACCAGTGACTCAGTCAGGCTACCGCTACCGAAAAGGGCGGGAAAACGGGAATGCCGACGGTCTCAGCCGTAGCTTTCCTGCATAATCTGGCGTAAAATGCCCTAATGCTCGAGAAAAGCTGCCGTATCATTTTTGGTTTTTGTTTTGTTTTTTTTGCTTCTCCGTACCTACCTCATTGCCGAAAAAAAAGTTTCTTACCAAATTCCAGACGCATGTCTTTTGCGAAAAAAGGAAAAACAAAGAGGAACTAGTTTTGGTTCAGCAGACTTCCGGGCGTGAGCTGTTGGCGAGGGTTAAGTCATCCAAAATTTGCAGCCATATTGCTCTGTATTAAAGACCTGGCAATGTTCTGAGGCTGGCCGCGTGCTGCCTAGCCGGAGGTAGGGGCTGAGCCCAGATCGGATCGCTAATGCTCCGTTGAGGACCCTTGCCAGCTGTGCAGGTCAAGTGGACTGACTACTACGAGGCCGACTGGGACTCTGACGCCCATTCGTGGTGCACCGACCAGCTGCAACCACTTCGTGGCGTCTTCTTGGCGGCGGACGGATTGTTGTGATCGGAGGCCCCGACAGCGGGAACAGACGAGCCCGGCAGGCGCCATCGAACTATGTTTGACCAAAGGTGCTGTCGTCCTGAGAAGAGGATTAGGAACGGCTCCTGGCGACGGTGAGCTGTGACGAAAGGCCTCTCATCCCTTCGTCCGGAGTATGGAATGCGGCATTGCTCCCGAACTGCGCCCTCACGTGGACCGGCAGAAAGACCCGAACAAAGGCGCCGGACCCGCCTCGCTCGCTTGCAACTGCGCGGCCAGACAAAGCGGGGGCGGACACGGCTGATTCATCTTACCCTCTGGAATTCCCGGGGCCGTCAGGACGCATCTTTCCACGGAGGAGATCACCGCCTACAAAGCCAACGACCTTATGCACATGGTCAACCCGTCGGAAACCACATTCCAGGACGCCTCTTTCCCACGGAGGGGATCACCGCCTGCTCAGCCAACGACCTTATGCACCTGGTCAACCGGTCGGAAACAGCATTCCAGGACCTCAAGGCGCCAGGATGCTTTATCGCCTGTGCACGTGTTTGTGGGGGCGGAGCGGTCACGGGGTTAGGGAAGAGACTATGAAGAGTGTGTCTGCCCATTGGACGCTTGATCAGCCACCGGTTTCCCTAGCTAGGTGCCTAGGGAATATCCACTGTATTTAAGCCTCGATTTGGCTGGTTTCACGGCACTTCATCTCTGACTTTTGGTCTCCCTGCTTCTCTTGTAAATATGTAAATAAACCTTCAAGTTTACCAACCCTCCTGAAGGCTTCCCTCCGTCGTCTGCAGAGTTCATCGTCATGCGGTAAAGACCTCGGTCCCGATAACCAAGCATATCACGAGACTTAGCTTGCTAAGGCGTTCAGTAGGCGCGTACTTAGGCCACAGTTCTAGCTGTGCACAATGGGACCCACACGTCCGCGACCACGCGAAAACGCGCCAAAACAAAAAAAAAACACCTCGTAGTTTGGAAAATTGTTTACGCTATAGGGGCGCCATGTCCAACATTCTTGGACAAAAATTTTGAATATTGGAAAACTGTAATGTAGTGGTGTAGAAACGTTGAAGGCAAGTCCACTCTTCCGAGATGTAGCAAACCTTTCGTTTGAAGTGAAAAGCTTCACTAAGCTAGGTAAAGCAGTCTTCGGGTAGGCAGCACAACGACCTTGAATGACCTTCAGCCCAACCAAGGACAGCCGTGTATGACCATATGTCGTACAGTAATGGTGTCGAACCCTTGACCCCTGACCTTCAGTTGACTTTTGACATTGGATGACCTTCGGGTTGACCGTTGACCTTAAGAACATCCGATGAGGTGATGTGAAGCTTCGTGATGACATCCGATGGGGATGTCGTAAGACCATGTGATACCACGTCATAGCCACGTAGTCGTGTGAGTATATATAGAGCGGCTATCGCGAGCGTGTAGCGGAGCTTGACGAGCTTCAGACGCTTATCAAGCGTGCTTGCTTTTCGGTGAATTCCAGGGTTAGCCAAGTTAAGCCACTGCAAATTTTTATAGTGTTTCGATCGCTTGCATCGAGGCTTGCATCGAGCAGTTAAGAACTCGATAGAAAACCGATGGGGAGCGCTCTTGAAGATAGCACAAGCGTTAACAGCAAAAAAAAAAATTCAAGCCTTCCGTCGGGAGACTTGCGGATATATTGGCTGTTATGGGGAACCTGCGCCGAAGTTTGCGGTGCCGATTGCAGCGCCATAACGCACTGCCTAGCGAGAAGAGCAAGCAGTTTTGGGTAAGTACTCTTAGTACTTTTCCGCGCCACCTTCAGGCGCTTATTGGCGTGAGCCTCCGCGCTCTGTCGAAGGCGCACGTGCCGTGCGTCAGCTATCTGGGCTACGCCGAGAGAAGCTATAGGCAATGAATGCTGTCAGCCAAACGCGGGTATCTAATCGCGCACAATGTGTTCTCGCGTTTGCAGCGCCCCAAGCGGCTGACAAAAGCAGTTTTGAGTCACCGAATGGAACAATTGCAGTGCCACCTTGGCAGCGCAGGTTCCCCATAGTGAAGTCTTACAATATATGACAAAAAAAAATTGCGCTCATAAACTGTTTCCCGTTCAAAGATGCTTTTGTCCAGAATTGCCGGGTGCGGTAGCAGTGGCGCGGCAGACTTACGCCACGCGCTGGAAGAAGTCGGCGTAGCCCACGGCCAGCGTGCCGATGCCGACGCCTCCGACAACGGTGAGCGTGGCGGCCAGCAGCCAGATGGCGCCCGTGGCCGCGAGGCGGCGTCCCCTCCCGCTGCGCGATGAGGAATGGGAGGAGGACTGCGACTTTGAGGAGGAGCGCCTCCTCCGACCCCGCCCGCGATGCTCCTCCGCCGACCTGGGGTGCCGCCGTGGCGATGTCGACGAGCGCCTCACGGCGGCACTGCGGTCCTGGCTGCGGCGGGGGCTCCGACGCTGGCTGCGGTCGCGCGGGCCTCGGCGTCCTGCCATGGCTTGGGAGACTTCTCTAGGATGCGGCTGCGACTGTGCCCGGGTGAGGCAGCCTGCCTCTTCGCTTGCTTCTGCTTCTTCTGCTCGAGCTGCTCGCGATGGCGCGAGGAATGGCCTCTTCTTCACCTGGCATGGCGACACGTACAACTTTTTTCAGGACTGAGGGCAGAAGACGCAAATATCCCAGCCACATCCTCTGCTAACACAATATGAAGCGACATGTTGGAGAAGACTCCAAACAGGAGCCTTCCACAACCTTCACATTCTGCATTAGATGTATCCGGAGCAGTATAGGGATACATGTCCGTGGTGCGGGGCAACTCCCACGCTGTATCATATCACATGGGAATGCATACACAATGTAGCTTTCCGAGGTAACAAAGAGCCAAATGCGGAGCAGTGGGAGGACTGGCTAACCAGCAACCAGCTCAAGGTCCAAAGAGACCTAGTGAGCCACGGATGCCGGATGGCCAGGGACAGTGGTGCCTTGAACTAGGGGCGCCAACCACGCTCAGCCTGGAAGACATCGGCAATCTTCGGGCAAGCAGCAAGACTCCTTTATTAGAGCAATAAAGTTTATTCACTCACTCACTCAGGACTGAGTGCAAGGTTGTGAACTATCAGTGTGTGCCCTGTGTACCCTGCAAGTAATGGCCAACGGACATGTGGAAAAGTGATCATCTCCCTTTGTTCTCTCCCCATTCCATCTCTCCCTCCGTTCCCCTTCCCACGTGTAGGGTAGCATACCGGGCGATGACTAGTTAACCTCCCTGCCTTTCCGTTTGTCTCTCTCTCTCTCTCTTTGCGAGGAGAAGATTTGGGTGGGAAAGATTTTATTATCGGCTTGAGTTACAAGTGGGTTAGTTCATCTTGCTATGTGGCCGTTAGTGGAGACTGGCGGCGACCTTTTTTTGTCACAACCTGTACTTGTGTTTGCCGCCGCGGTGGCAGAGTGGTTACGGCGCTCGGCTGCTGGCCCAAAAGACGCGGGTTCGATCCCGGCCGCGGCTGTAGAATTTCGATGGAGGCGAAATTCTAGAGGCCCGTGTGCTGTGCGATGTCAGTGCACGTTAAAGAACCCCAGGTGGTCGAAATTTCCGCAGCCCTTCACTACGGCGTCTCTCATAGCCTGAGTCGCTTTGGGACGTTAAACCCCATAAACCATAAACCATGTACTTGTGTTTCTGGGTGGGAGCTGAACAGCAAGTTCTTCCATGGGCCCGGGTCTGTGGGCCTCTGGAGCGATATTAGCGGGAGATCTATCGGACAGACTCAGAAGATGTGGTCTATGGTAATTTTGACGCCGCATTTGCTGCACTTTGTTTTAAATCTATCCGGGTACACATGGCTTAGAACGGCAGGGTCAGGAAGAATTTCAGTTTGGAATTGTCTCCACAGTACCTCCTGCTCTTTGGTTAGGTTTTTATGCCGAGGTGAAAAAGTGAGCCTTTCTAGCCTATAAGGTGGTCGGAAGTTGCTTGTTGATGACCTCGGTGGCTCGCCCGGCGTTGAACACCCAGGTCCGAGCTGAGCACCGCCCTCCACTGCTAAGAATTACTAAGTTGCAGCTGTGGTTTGGGGAAATCAGCTGGACAAGCCCATAGGATGTAGGCTCATCGGCGCGTTGACACACCAGCGACGACCGAGTTTTCCTGAATGTAATAATTGACGAAACACGAAGCTCAATACGACCTCTATGCTCGGTACTAGAGTGAACTAGAAGAGAGAGGGTGTGCCAAACGGTTACGCCGCCTGTGTATCAAAATAGAGGCATAAAAAAGGGTACTTTCCGCTTGGAGCGCGGCGAACGTTATCCTACCCTAGGTGATTTTTTAGAGGCGGCTTAACTCGCGGTTTGCGTAGCGTAGTGGTTCGTGAACTCGCTTCGCACGCGGAAGACTAGGTTTCGATTCCCACTGAACGAAATGTTTGTTTGATTTTAATTTATAACACAGTTTATTTCAGCGCAAACAAGCCGTGCTACCTAAAAAAACACAACCAAAACCGAAACTGAAGTTTGTGCAGCGCCGCCTTGCTGCTGCCGTGGACTTCACCTTGTCAAAATATAACGGCCTGAATCTCCGTGCCACGCAGCGCCAATTTCGAATGCGCGTTTAGAGCACAACCGACGTTACTCTCCAAGCTCCGATCTGTGCTTTTAGCAGTTCAGTAATACAAACACGCCCTTCAAGCAGTGCTGGGAATTGTTTCGTTCAACATGGCGTATGCCAGCTGCACAGAGTGCGTCACGCAGACGTGCGCTGTCACTGAACGAAGTTTTCGTCTGCGAGATGACTGTAGTGTTTTCATTCAGCTTGTGAAAGAGGGAAAGTAAAGCACAACTGGATCAGCTCAGACTTGGCGGCGGCGCACTTCACACAATGCAGCGAACGTTGCGTTGTCAAGGGTCCTACAGCCGCCGGTTAGACATATGTCAGCCGATGGATGTGCGAGCTGCATGATTGCAAAGCATGGACGGCTAGGTGATAGAGAAAGTGAGCACACTTCGTTCTAGTCACTGTGGAAGTATAAGTGAACTCAGAAGTGCAATCAAGTTGCCTTACCGAACTGCAGTGCAGCGTATGCAACAAGGATAGCTTTATTCAAAAATATGGGCGCAGTTATACACTTAACTGCATGGAGAAAAAGACTGCAGTAATTCAGACATAAGAGCACCTCCGCACATCAGGCTATAATGAGAGCGTATAGATGTGTGAAGTATAAATGAAAGAAAAATGGGCTAGAGTAGATATTCTTCCTTTTTCTTAACTTAAAAATGTTGTACATAAAGAATCCTTATTTCCTTCCAGTGTACAGTCAATAGAGGCAAGCAAAATGCTATTTTAAATCGCTTGAGCCCCCAAAACTCCACAACTGCACCTTAAAAGGGGGAAGGAACAAAATTTTTGCGTCTCGCATTTTCTCATACGTTGGTAAATATAGTTAACTACGTGGTAATCAACCACAGGTGCCCGGCAAACCGACTATGATTGCGGTCACGAAGACATAAAGAAACTGCAATCGCTCTTTGTTCAGTCGCTCGCATTCCGGCTCACCGGGAAGGCTAGAGGCACAGGTTAACAAAACCGCAAAGGAGTCATTGCAGCTCTTTGTAGATGTTACGTGAGCACTAAATTTACCGTTCCACCGCAAACCACCGCGCTTCACTGCTGAAACAAAACTGCATGAAAGAAGCATTTTAATATAGTGTTAAGTGGACAGGTTTCATGTGGAGCAGGGAACACGGCGTGGAACAAGATGTCAAGTAAATGCCGCTCTTGAGGGCAACACGGCTGGCCGCCGGACGCCGTTCTCCTCTTCTCGCCGCCTTCGCTCTAATCGTCTTCATCATGTCTCTCACACGCAGGTTCTCCCTGGATCCCTGGGCAGCCGAAGGTCCTGAGTGATAGTTAACCCCACGGGAACGGCAGGCAGAGCCACGTGGTCGACTGCAGTCCTAGTGGAGCCACGTGCACTGCTATTGAGCCACTGTAACCTGCAGCTGTAAGGTCGCTGACTAGATCGACAACAACTCGAAGGTGGAACGTAATGCGGCAGCATTTATGTTTGCATGGTAGAGAGAGGGTGGGCAGATGGTGCCTTGGCACTGCCAAAGTGAAGAGGGCCTTCTGCTTTGAAACAATTATCTTTAAATAATTACCGTATTAATCTTCCATTACTGAACACCCCAATGAGCTCACTCATACTGCAGTGACTAGAACGAAGCGTGCCCACTTCGTCAATGACCTAGCCGTCCGTGCTTCGCAATCATGCAGCTCGCGCATCCATCGACTGACATATGTCTAACTGGTGGCTGTAGGGCCCTTGACAACGCAACGTTCGCTGCATTGTGCGCAGTGCGCCGCCGCCAAGTCTGAGCTGATCCAGTTGTGCTTTACTCTCCCTCTTTCACAAGCTGAATGAAGACACTACAGTCATCTCGCAGACGAAAACTTCGTTCAGTGACAGCGCACGTCTGCGTGACGCACTCTGTGCAGCTCGCAGCCGTCAAGCTGAACGAAACAATTCCCGGAACTGTTTGAAGGGCGTGTTTGTCTTACTCATCTGCTAAAAGCGCAGATCGGAGCTTGGAGAGTAGCGTAGAGTGTGATCTAAACGCGCATTCAAAATTGGGGTGGAGTGGCACGGAGATTCAGGCCGTTATATTTTGACAAGGTGAAGTCCACGGCAGCAGCAAGGCGGCGCTGCACAAACTTCAGTCTCGGTTTCGGTTGACTTTTTTCAGGTAGCACGGCTTGTTTGCACTGAAAGAAACTGTGATTTAAATTCAAATAAATACAAAAATGTTCATTCAGTGGGAATCGAACCTAAGTCTTACGCGTGTTAAGCGAGTTCACTAACCAATACGCAACGCTGCGCTTTTTTTTCCCGTTATTGCATGGAAATAGTGCCGAAAAGAAAAGTCTAAGCACGCTTACGCCACAAAACACCAGGCCACCTTACCCCTGCATGAACCCTCCTTCCAAAACATCAAAAGTCTGGGAGGCACACACATGCATCCAGACAGGGGAGCCAGCTAGGCGGCTCTTGCAGGGCAGCATATACTCCCCGCACCAAAGCGCATTTTTTTTTTGATAGCGTTATTTATTGCCTCTGGACATAAGGGGGTTAGGAAGAAAAGAGAAAATAAAGTAAAGAAAAGAGTGGGTGGGTTTTAAATAAAGCAGGAAAGATGTGCCGATCTAATGAAGGCGAGGAGGGAGCGGTGATGTGGCCCCTGCGTCCAATCAATGTATGAGGACGGGTTGTCTGGGTGGAGACCCGCTGCTGCCAGGTGGCGAATTCTAGTTGGCTTCAGTGCCGGGCAATCCCACAACAAGTGGTGAATGTCAGCCTCAGTGTCTTGTGAGTTACAGACTGGACATCCTGGGCGGGTATACAAGTGGCGAAATTGAGGCCACGTCCGAGTAACGGCAGGAGTGAGGGCAACTCCGACCCGGATACTCCGGAGCACAACCTCCTCTGCACGGGTAAGACCGCGGGGGAGGGTTATCGCACACGGAGGGACGAGAGCGCGTGTGCGGCGCCGGAGGTGTTCCTTTCTTGTCAGTAGGAGGGTAGCATCATCCGTAGTGAGGAATTGAGGCAGTGACGTGGGTAGGGTTGGCAAGCGGGTTGCAGAATCAGCAAATCTTTGTGAATTGAGTAGGTCACGGGGGACCCACTCAATTCGAATGACTTGCGGGATGCGAGCCGCCAGGCGATGTATATTCTGGAACATTTCTGGGCTGCGGCAGACGCGTCGGAGTAGACGATTGCTTGAAGGGCGTCAGTACGAATGATAATGTGAGCTGTAGGGAGCAAAGTAACTGCGACTACAGAGCGAAGCGCATCTTGTATAGCAAGCAGCTCAGCACAGAAGGAAGTAGGGGGTTCTTCGAATCGAAACCTGGCCGTCTTGTTAAGTGCAGGCTGGCAGGGACAGTGAAGCGCTGTCGTCGCTACACAGCCCTGGATACTGGCATCAACATATATAATAATTGAGCCGCCGGGTACGTGACTATCTTGTTCCGCGATTCGCTCGCGAAGGGACGGTGCCGCATAAGGTGAGGTTGGGCGACGTAGATCGGTAGGTCTGTTGTCGCTCAACTGCACAAAGTCCCATGGAGGAAGAACTGACGGTGGCGGCGGCAGTATGGTGTGTGATGAAGCAAAGGTAAGTAGTGCTCGCGGTGAATGCAAAAGGGTGGCCTTAAGGCTACGAGCATCACGGCGCTGCTGCACAAGCTCGTCAAGGGTATTTAACTGAGCATTTTCTTGAAGTGCCACGATCGGCGTGATGCGTGGAAGGCAAGTAATAACTCTCATTGCCTCTCGATTGACAGCTTCCAGACGATACCACTGAGCGCTGGTTAAGTATTGGAACTGTGCTTGGTAAATGAGGCGCGGTTGCAAAACCACTTTCACGAAATGTCGTGCGACATGGGAGCGAGCGCCGCCGGTTTTGGGAGCAATACGTCTGATTAGGCCCAAAGTCTGCAACGCCTGCTTTTTAGCCTGAAAAAGCCAGGCAGTACCCGTTCCGGACTGATGTATCGACAAACCCAGAATTTTCAATGTCGAAGATTCTTGAACTGGGGTTCCAGATAGTTGGAGACGGATTGGCGTGGCAGCAAGTTTACGGCGTCCCCAGCGGTTGGCCACTGACATGAACGTAGTTTTGCTCACTGAAAGCTGAAGGCCGACAGACATAGCGTAATTCGGTAATATCTAAGGCTGACTGTAGGGCCGTCGCTTGAGTTAGCAGGTCATGGTGAGTGCTCCATACCGTGATATCATCGGCGTACAGTAAGAACTTAACGTCGGGGACATCATGTAAGCGCCATGCAAGAGGAATGAAGGCAATACTGAACAGTGTTGGTGACAGCACCGAGCCTTGGGGTACACCGCGAACTGATTGAAATGATCCTATGGAGTCACCACTGAGGCGTATGGCAAATCGTCTGCCTTCAAGGAAGGATTTTATAAAATTGCATACTCGAAGAGGGAAATGCAGCATGTCAATAGAATGCAAAATGGCAGCCTGACTTATATTATCGTAAGCCTTTTCGATATCCATGGCGAGGACGGTACGTACACTGTGGCTGCGAGTTGATGACAGAACTTGCGACGCCAAGACAGCCAAACCATCTTCAGTGCCGATGAATGGACGGAAGCCAATTTGGGCGGGGTGGTAGAAACCGTGGTGCTCCAGCCACCACGACAGTCGTGTGGCTAACATTTTCTCTGTCAGCTTGCACAGTGTTGATGTCAGAGAAATAGGCCTGAAGTTGCCAAGATCCGTCGGTGGCTTCCCGGCTTTTGGAATTGGGATCACAGTGGCTAATTTCCAGGTGTCAGGCACAGAGCCGTTTAACCATACTGTGTTAATGGTGTCGAGAAGTTGAGGGAGGACAGCACAACTCATGTTCTTGTACACCTCATATGGAATGGCATTCGGACCGGGCGATGTCTTTCGTTTAGCCTCATCTATTGCTGCCAGCAGCTCAGGCATGGTAAAAGGAGACGCAATACCCTCGGCATCTGGTGCTGATGGCAGTGTATCTACGTGAGCTGGAATCCCTGCCAAGTTAGACTGGTTAGCTGAGGGGGGCAACACATCATATTTTGGAAAGAATTTCCGTGCCGCTTCTCTGACGAAATCATCCGGAGACAAGTTAGCTGCGAAGCATGCGGTGCTAGCTGCGTAAGGCGACGGTGGCCGCGTTCCATTGCACGGAAAGTTCGCCAGAGAGATGGATTCGACGACTTCGCAGAAAACTGCTCGCACCACGCATGCCACTGCCTTCGTGATAGATCGCGTTCGTATTTGCGAGCCTTCGCAGTAATATAGTTCAGTCTTATACGTGCCTGTGCAGATGTGGGATCACGTGACGCTGCCAGCTCGGCCTGTCGGCGAGCAGCCCACAAGTTTAGCAGACCGATATCCGGAACCGGTCGATCGATGTCTGCCAGGTGCAGGTGGTAGCCCTGTTTAACGCGCATTGTATGCGGTCAACAAGCGATGGGGACGACTCTGCAGGGAGATCCTGGAGAATAGCACGGAAACAATCCCAGTTGACCACCGTGCACTTGCGGCGTAACCGGCGAGCACGTGATGGATGGACACCGATGATTATAGGGTGGTGGTCACTACCCAAACAGTCAGGCTCAAGGTGCCACGAGGGAGTGCCGGGGCCAGACCACCACGTCAGATCAGAAGCATAGGTGGCACTGCGACTGTGACGCATAGCCCGCGTTGCTGAACTGGGGTGATTTAGAAGAATAAACAACGAATCAGCGAAGGCATCCCGCATACGCCTGCCGCGGGGGCTCGAAGTAGGGTACCCCCAGTCTGGGTGTGGGGCGTTGAAGTCACCTCCGACTAAAATCGGACACCCGGGGTATCTCCTACGCACAGTCAATAACCAGCCCAGATTAATACGGGAGGGAGCGCCACCCGCTGGTCTTACGTAGAAGGATACCACCACAACAGTTGCTTTCGGTAATTTTACAGCAACTGCAACTACCTCCTGATACGAGGTGCACCAAGTTTCTAGAGAGAGGCACACGTGAGGGAAACTCGTCTTAACGTACACCGCCGCCTTTCCCGGAGGGGAAGCATTGTGCACACGATGGTCGTTCATCGAAGGCGACGCGTAACCACTGAAGCGCAGAATTGCTGGCAATGCATTGGTCTCCTGCAGTAACATGGCCCACACCTGGAGCTTGTGCAAACGAAGACGGGTTTTGAGCTCTCCCACTTTAGTGGAGAGGCCTCTACAGTTCCACTGGAGCACCCAGGAAAGCCGGAACGCGCCATCTTCGGTTACGTAGTCCAAGCGTTGCAAGAGAACAGATGTCAGGTTGGATAACTGGGTAACTATGAAGCGGAGCAGGGACGCCGCAGAGTTATCTGACAATGTAGCAGGTACTCTGGGAGGAGCGGTGAAAGGAGCTGTGGGCAGGACATGCTGGTGCTGA